>CATIWQ010558389.1:0-17454 GCA_949673415.1 Euphorbia schlechtendalii | reverse complement strand
ATATACACACACATATGCATATGTGTATGTGTGTGTTTGTATATATATATATACACACATATATGTTAACATAGTCAAGTATTGGCAGGCGCATGCATACCACGCAAAATGCCCAAGCGGACCATATCCGCCTGGAACAGGGAAAGATACTATGATAAGGCTAGGAATGTTCCTGCCAATCCAGGTGGATCCCATCTGCTCCAAATATAAAAGACCCGGTAATCATCCAGGCGGATCATATCTGCCCCAGATTTAGAAGAGACCAAGTCTTCCCTTGTTTTAGAGAAGTGTCCAAGCAGCCACCAATCTGTGTCGGCTTATCCGCTTGGATTGACTTCTACGCCTCGGGAGTAAAGAGTTCAATTAAAATTCTGAGTCTATAAATAGACCTCCCCAATTGGAACTCTCAATTCCGATAAACTCTATCCTATCAACAAGTTAAAGATCCATTCAAACTAAAACTCTAGTTGATTCACACTATTGGATCAAACTAAGGGATGTTCAAAGAGTATAAAAAAACCTACGAGCAGGCGACACGGAACAATGGGCTGAGAGCTTGTGGAAATGAGAGGTGCGGTCTACCAAGGAGTTTGAAAAATTGTACCGGGTTGGGAACCCGGAAAAGTTTGGTAGAGAGATCGAAAAATATTTTTTTAGATCGGTTCAAACCCAAATCTGTCATCTCTTAGTGTGGAGTTGCCACCTGGATTAGCTCTTTCAAGGAATTAGAGTCTTGTGAGGCTAAACGTCCTAGGGACGGCCTACTAAGACACAAAGATTCGTGTTCGGGATAAGTTGCTTATATATTATGTGATCACATTATATTACATCTATAGAAAACAGTATTCTCTTAATTGTGCATATTCTCACTTAAGTCATTTTTAGAGTTATATGCATGATTCACGTATATTCGAAACCGATAAACCATCCATAAAGCAGTAAATAAATGCGGAAAGTAAATATAGAAAAATAAAGATTTCAAAAATTACAAAACTAGGGGGATGCAACCGCCCTCCTAATCTATTAATTACAATGCTCGTAAAAATATTTGCAATACCCAAAGAAAAATAAAATCCTAGGCATACATCTAACCTGCATCCACAAAGGTTAGCACGAAATATGGCACATATGTTCGATTTGATTTTGAGAAGGCCCGCGTGGCCTAATTAAAAAATCGATGGTTTAAAGTTATTATTCTAAATAAAAATTATTCATTTTTATTTACACGTACGTTGATCGATTTTATTAGTGAAAATTACCACATGGCAAAGTGTGAGGCTTGTTATCTGGTAATACTTTTTATTTCCTTCGTGGGGGTATTCTAACATGAAAAATAAAAAGAAATAAAAGATGAAGAAGAAAATTACTACATTTGCAATAATAATAAATAAGACAATTCCTAGGTCCACAGATAAAATCAGAAAAAGATGAAGCAGACGAGAGCACGGAATCTGCAATTCTAGGAACTTAGAGGCTTATCCTTTCGGTGTGAATCCAGTTCTGTGTATCCATATGATCCTTGGGAGCGTTCCTCATTCATTTTGATTTAGTTGTGTTTGGTTGAAATGGAAAATAAGTGTTTATTTATCCAAAAGATAATCAGACTCGGGTTCTAAATTTGTTTTAGACCTGAGAATATCTGTGGATTTAAGAAGAAAAGTAGATGAAGAATGATTTGAAAATAATTAAAAGTTGGAACCCAAATGTGTTTTGGATCCAAGAAAATATTGGAAGAAATTAAAGAAAATATTTTTTTTGTAGTGTTTTTCTATGTTTTTTTCTTTCTGAAGAGTAGAATTTTTTTCTAAACTTTCGAGCCCCCCCTTCAATCCAAAAATGATCGACTATTTACATGAAAAATCTTGAAAATCCAAAAAAGGCAAGCTGTTCAGGCGAGGAGGCTTGCAGTGCAAGTTTGGCGAGGCTCCTCGCCAAGTCTCTGGCGAGGCTCGGCAAAGACTAGGCATGCCTCGCCAAACTCTGGCGAGGAGCCTTGCCAGCGGGCTTGGTGAGGCTCACCAAACTTTAGTGAGGCTTGCTCGCCAAGCTTTGGCGACGTAGTCTCCGGATCCGATTTTTTACGGTGTTTTCGTATTTTTTTTTGTGTATTTTCATATTTTTTTAAAAAATTAAATAATTTTATTAGAAAAGTTCTTTTGAATTCTGAGACTAGGAAGACTCCCATTTGAAGATCATCGGATAGTCGCAAATTGTGTGATCCAAGGATAAAACCCCAATAAGCCGTAATCATTGAACGCGTGAGCTGGTAAAAAATCCTATGCTCACAACTGCCCTTTGTGTGATAATTTCTGGTTTTATAACTAGTATGATCACATGAAATGAGCGTAGGGATAGAGAGAATACCTGACCGGTGTGGTTGGAGACTTCTTGTTCCCAATTGGTCATAATATAGGCCTTTCTTTCTGGCGTTGTTTCTTCATAGGGTTGTCCATTTCTTTCTTCGGAATCCCTTAGGTACTTGGTGCCCATTGTAGGCAGGTTGACCATTTCTTTCTGCGACGTCCCTTTAGTGGTTGATAACCGTTTCATTCTTCGGTTGATAAATGAGACTATTTTTTTTCTTCAGCCATCGAGATAACCGTTTTCTTCTTCAGTCATATTTTATATTTCCTTAATAGGATGTTGACTTGCTTCTAGTGATAAATCAGAGAAAAAGGTGTAATGTTAATACACTTTGTGATGCATGTTTTAATTATTTGATTGAGTTTATGCGAAGCAAAAATTTTTGCCCCTTCAATAAAAAAATTAAAACATGAGGAAGAAATGAGTTTGATAAGAAATTCGGGGGTGTCCCGAAAATCGCTCCTTTGTTTAGTCTTGAGTGGGCCGTTATCTTGTTTGTAGGTTCCTCATGTGGAGGTGGAGTTTCTTATTTATCGGGACAGTGCTGCCCAATTTTGGCATCCTTTTTACCTGTAAATAACGTGATGCGTATGTAATGTATGCATGTTTTTATGCATGAACAATCTTTATCATATGATGTATGTTCGCCTGTTGTAGGTGTCGTGGGCTTCGTTCATTGAAGAGTATTCTCTTATGCTGGTGCATGGTTTCCCCTAGGGTTTGTCTTGTTAGGGATTCCATGGATGACTCCCTAAGAGCGACGACCATAGGTTCGTTGAATCATATTCGAGTTAAGAACTTAGATCTGGTTTGAGGAAAATTTAGATGAGTCATTGACCATGCATTGTGTTTGCGATGATCGCTTAGAAGTCGTTTGCCTAAAGTGTTGGAGGTATATAATATTGTGCATGTACTTGTGAGCGGGTGACACGGAGTGGTGGGCCGAAAGCGAGTGAAATGATAGGCGTGGTTCACCGGGGTGTTTGGAAAAAGGTGCGCTGGGTCGAGGACCCGGTAAAAAAGGTTGAAAGAGAAAAAGGCGAAAACATTTTAGATCGGTTCGAACCGAATCAGCCGGATTAGCTCCTTCTAGGAATTAGAGTCATGTGAGGCTTAACGTCCGGGGGATGGCCCACTAAGACATAGAGATTCGGG
Organism: Euphorbia schlechtendalii; assembly: GCA_949673415.1. NCBI lineage: Eukaryota > Viridiplantae > Streptophyta > Magnoliopsida > Malpighiales > Euphorbiaceae > Euphorbia > Euphorbia schlechtendalii. Next base: position 13,935 of record CATIWQ010558389.1, on the reverse strand, counting down.
TTCGGGATAAGTTGCTTATTTCTTATCTCAATTACGCATATTCGTGCTTATGTTGTTTTTGGTGTTTAGATGCATGATTCACGTATAGAAAAAGTAGTAAATCCATCCACAAAATAGTAAGTAAATGCAAAAAATAAAATTACAAGGCTTTCAAAAATCGGGGGATGCAACCGCCCGCTAACCTATTAATTACATTTTCAGTAAAATATGTGCAATACCCGAAGGAAAAATAAAATCCTAAACATACATCTAACCTGCATCCACAAAGGTTAGCACATGGGATATCACATATGCTCGATTTGATTTTAGCGGGGCCCGTGTGACCTAATTAAAACATCGTCGGTTTAAAGTTGTTATTTTAAATAAAAATGGTTCATTTTTATTTACATGTATGTTAGTCAATTTTATAAGTGAAAATGACCGCACGGTAAAAGGTGAGGTCTATTATCCGGGAATATATTTTATTCCCTTTGTGGGGGGTATTCTAACATAAAAAATTAAAAAAGAAATAAAAGATGAAGATAATTACAACATTATTTACAATAACAAGGAATAAAAATAATTCCTAGGCTAAAAATAAAAATTAAAAAGAAATGAAGCAGATGAAAGCATAGAATCCACAGTTCTAGGAACTCAGAGGCTTACCCTTGCGGTATGAATCCACTTCAGCGTATCCGTTCGATCCCCAGGAGTGTTCCTCGATTTTTAGTTTGGGTGAAATTGTTGACTTAAAAGTCTAAAAAATCTTCGTTTAATTCTTGGAATTTTAGTGTAATTTAATTGGAAAAATAAGTGTTTGGTTGGAAAATAAAGTGTCCATTTATCCAAAAGATAATCAGACTCGGGTTCTAAATTTATTTTAGACCCGAGAATATCTAAGGATTTAAGAAGAAAAAAAAGATGAAGAAGTTTGTTTTAAGATGAAGAGATTTGGGATCCAAAGATGTTTTGGATCTGAGAAAAAAATAGAAGAAAGTAAGAAATATTGTTTGTATTTTTTTTTTGATAGAGAGAATTTTCTTTGAATGTTCGAGCCCCCTTTAATCTAAAAAGGTCCGACTATTTATAGGAAAAAAACCCTGAAAATCCAAAAAGCAGGAAAGTCTGGCGAGCCAGACTTTTGGTGAGGCCTCACCAGGAATCTTGTTGAGGCATCGCCAAACTAGCAAGGAAGCCTCACCAGGAGGCCTAGCGAACTCGCCAGAAAGTTTGGCAAGTTCGCCAGACTACCTGGCTCGCTAGATTCCTAGCGTGCCTCGCCAGGGTCTAGCGAGGCTCGCCAGACCACTGGCGAGCCTCACCAGGGCATGGCGAGGTTCGCCAGGTCATTGGCGAGCCTTGCTAAGCCCCTGGTGAGGTTGGCTAGACTCTGGCGAGCCGTGCCTCTCCAAGTATAGGCGAGGCAGGCTCCAGATCTGGATTCCGGTTGCGTTTTCAAATTTTTTTTGTGTATTTTTATATTTTTTTAGTTAATTTCTGAATTAAAAGCCTTTTAAATTCTGCAACGTGGAAGACTCCCATTTGAAGATCGTTGGACGGTAAAAAATCATGTGATTTGAGGATAAATATCCTGAAAAGCCATCATAATTGAACGAGCAAGTTGGTACAAAATCCCGTACTCACAGCTGCCCCTCATGTGATAATTGCTTGTTGTATAACTAGTATTATCACACGAAAAGAGCGGAGGGATTGAGAATATACTTGACCAGTGCGGCTGGTGACTTCTTGTTCCCAAACATAGGCCTTCCTTTCTAGCGGCGTGTCTTTGTAGGGTTGTCCGTTTCTTTCTTCGGAATCCCTTGGTGCTCCTTATAGGCGAGTCGACCATTTTTTTCTGCTTTGTTGGTTGGCAACCGTTTCATTCTTCGATTGATAAATGAGACTGTTTCATTCTTCAACCATTGAGATAACCGTTTCCTTCTTCGATTGTGTTTTGAATTTCCTTAGTTGGATGTTGACTTGTTTCCTGTGACAAGTCAAAGAAAAAAGGTAATGTTAATACATTTTATGATGAATGTTTTAATTATTTGATTAAGTTTATGCAAAGCAAAAGTTTTTGCCCCTTCAATCAAAAATTAAAACATGATAAATAAATAAGTTTAATAGAAATTCGAGGATGTCCTAAGAATTGCTCCGTTGTTTTAGGAGGCTTTTGTTGCAATGTTAGCTTTAGGATTGAGTGGGCCATCGTCTTGTTTGTAGGTTTCGCATGTGGAGGTGCAGGTTCTTGTTTACCGGGACAGTGTTGCCCAGATTCAGCATCGTTTTTTCCTGTAAATGTCATTATGCGAATGTAATGTATGCATGTTTTTATGCATGAACAATATTTATTATATGATGTATGTTCGTTATAAGCATCGTGGGCTTCGTTCATTGAAGGGCCTTCTCTTGTGCTGGTACATGGTTGCCCCTATCACTTATCTTGTTAGGGATTCCATGGATGACTCCCTCAAAGCTACGACCATGGGTTCGTTGAATCAGGTTCAAGTTCATAGCTTAGATTTGATTTGAGGAGAGTCTTGATGAATCGCTTGGAAGCCGTTTGCTTGAAGAGTCATTAAGTATTATTCCGATGATGAATTTGATATTGGTTCTAATTTCTGCATAGATCGCCCTTGCGAGTTTTCAATCTCTCGAACCTTGTCTTAATTTTTTCCTGGACCGCCTTTTCAGGTTTTCAATCCAGCAGACTCATTTTTCTTTATTTTATTTTCTTCATTTTTTTGGATGTCTACTTGCGATATTCTACATATGCATAAAGATTCAACAAAAATTACAATTCATTGATGAACTTAACATGGGTATAAATGTTTCAAATGAGTTGACTCCTGCTATCAATTAGCCTTTTCAGGTTTTCCAACCAATGTGGTTCTCTCGATGTCCTAAGTTTTGCCTGAGCCACCATTTTTAGGTTTTCAACTCAGCGGACTATTCTTTTTGTGGTTCGAAAAGAAGCCCTAATTTTTGCTCAACTAACCGAGTGTTAATTGACAGGCTAAATACAAATTTATTTTTTTATTCGTACTTCTTTTTAGAGATTTATTTCTCTCACCTATGCGTGATGGAAATTGTGTAAGATTTTGTAGATTTGGTATATCAGTCACCATCCATGTCCACGACTTCATTTGTTGTCTCGTTCAGTGTTTCTGACCGATTATTTAGTTGGTACTCATGCTACTTTGCTAGCTTGTATTTGACGATAAGTCTTGATCATCTGCGTTTCCTTTGATGGTGCGATGATTGCCCCACATATAGTAGTGAGTCGTGTGAAGGAGTTGTTGACGTGTTCAACAATCTTACTCCTATCTTTAGTGTTGTGCCATCTATTTTGACCTTTCTAGGTCTTCGATCATTGCTTGATTACCCCACAAATGGTGGTGAGCCGTGTGTTCAACGATCTGACTCCTTTTTCATGACATTGCATCGGTTGTTTAATCTCATGAATGGTGGTGATGAAGTTGTTAACATGTTCAACGATCTGACTCCTTCTTTGTGATGTTGCGTCGATTGTTTATCTTGTGAATGGTTGTGATGGAGTTGTTGATGTGTTTAACAATCTGACTCCTTCTTTGTGGCATTACGCCGGTTATTTGGTCCCAACTTACTTGGTAGACATTTTGACCTTATTCTAACTCCGATCCTTTTGATCTTTGCGTGAATCAGTGGATGCTTCGTGCTTGGAGATTGATCTTTCATCTTTGTATGACGAGGCACTTGCTATCACGCTTTGTCTAAGTACATGTATTTATCTCTCACTTTCTCTCAAGAGTCAAATCATTTGAATTTATTGTGGGTAATCCATTTAAACCCAAATTAATTTCATAAAATGATGTGTCACGTATGCTAAAAAACATTATCTATATGTTTATGAGAATGTGTGATGTCATTGATAAAATGTCAAGTAAATAAAGAATGTTCAATTTATTCAAAATAATTCAAAAGCCCCATGGGCAAAGTAGCTAAATGCTAATTATTACATAATCTTCCTTCATGTTAGTCCTCCCCAGATGTATCAATGGATTCAAAGTGTTCCATCCTATCCTCCTTCTCAAACACTTCTTGGTAGCTCGAGAAGATGTCTGACCCAAACTTATTCCTGTATGATGACAGTGCACCGTCTAGTAGCTTGGTTATCATCTCTAGTATAGTTAAGCGAGCCCTAAGCCTGACTTGTGTGGACATCCAGTGTGCATAGTAGGATTTAAAGCTCTCACCCTGCCTTTTCCTTATAGCCTCTAGATGTTGCATTGTGGTTTCCATCTGAGAGTTGAAACCATAATGCTCCATCATAGCTTGAGCGAGGCTATTCCAATTGGCAGCTATGTCTAGTGGAAGGTGGTTGTACCATTCGTTGACCGGGTGGCCTAAGGTGATGACAAAGAGCTTAGCCATCATTCGGTCACTGACCCTCAATGCTCTCATCACCATTTGATAATTTGTCAAGTGAGCGCGTGGGTCACCAGATCCTCCATACTTCTCAAACTGCGGCATTGCAAAGTTTGGGGGTAAGCTGTCTTCATCCCCGACTGTCGGTTGTGCAGGGTACGTGTTCCTTAGGTGGCCACCGTGAATGGCCAAGAACTGTTACCATAGTTCCACCATGCCAGGTTGCTGGAGGATGGCGTCCCCTGCGCTTGGATAAGAACCATATTGCCCCTGGGGATATGCCGCAAAATGGGGCAGTTGAGGTGCCTGGAACTGTGAGGTGACCGATGTACTCTAGCTGGGAATAGGCTGTTGGGTCACTTCTTGGTAGAAAGGCTCTGGTGCGAATGATGGCTGGATTGGATAACTTTGTCCTGCCCCGAACTGGTAATAGTGTAGGGGTATCATGAGTGAAGTAGGAGGTCCCCCTATTGGATTGACATTGTTAAGGGTGACCTCCGGGCTGGACACTGCATTCTGGGTCCTCTCGAGGTGTTGGCGAATGAGAGTAGCTAGCTGTTCGCTGTTGGCAAAGGCTGTCAGGGTAGCTACAATCTCGGCGCTCACCAACTATTGCTGAGAATTTTATCCCGTTAGGACAGGGTGATCTTCCCCCGCACCTTCTTCTTGAGGATTGGCCATGATTGACTTGTGTTGAACCGAATCTAAGTTTGAACCTGAGTCCTCACTTGAGTCAGTGCATGGAACCCCCTCCAGATTGGCCACAATTGGGGAAACTCGGACCAGGCGGCGAGCCGGCCTCTTCTAAGCCCCTTTGATACATGAGCAGAATATTAGACCGTGCATGTAAGATTCATGATATGACTCATGATGCGGGTAATGCATGAGATTTTTAATGTTATGGCTGCATTCACAAGGGGTTAGCATACCATGATGTGAAATAATATGTATGTCAATCCATTTGAAACAAACAGGTTAGTCGTTAGGCAAAGATGAAAACATGTGGGGAATGAAAATCCAGCAACGGGGGTTGGATTTGAGATTTGTACAATGTCGGTGTGACATCTTAATATGAGTGGTGTAAGTGAGTTGACTAAGCTACCTGTGTGGTAATAGGTCAATGATTTGAGGTTTTGTACTATGACTAGGTCTCATGGAATGAGGAGGTCAAAATTGTTTTGGGTAAGCAGTGTGACATACCCTAATAAAATGAAAATAACTACCGTATGTAGCTACCTAATGAATGATTTGGTTATTTTGCCCAATTAGGGTGGATTTTCGAATATCTATGTGGTTATCACTATTTGAGGGTATGTGGTGATACGTGAATTATTGCCTTGTGTGGGTGAATGATTCGGGTATGTGGCGTATACCCTTGAAGATTTGGTAAGGTAAGACTTTCAAAGTAAGTTTGCCTCGAGTGGGCTTAGGTTAGGACATCAACTAGGATATCCTTTAATGTGGGAAAAATGGTTTTGGGTAGGTATTTGCCGCGTTTGGGGTTTTGGTGTGTGTGATTTCTCGGAAGGGCTGTGAGTTGGATATCGAGTGGACATCTCATGGGTAACATGTGGGATATATTATTGCCCCTTGTGGGCTAAGTTTCGGACGTCAAGTGGACATCACGCAGTAAAAGAAAGGTATGTTTTCCATGTACAGGCTAATAGCGGGATGTTAAGTGGACATCTCATTGAAAAAAGGGGTAAGTGATGTCCCTAAGTGGTTTTATATTGTCCTAGGGTGACACGGTCTATAGTGTCAGCTGTGCCTAATTGTATGTAATATTGTGATATGTAATTTAATATCATGAGTGTGTGCATTCAAGTGTCTATACAAAAATTCATGGTTAGTATGACAATTGTTCAGTGACAAATTGAAAGTAGTATACATGTAGCACATAGCATGCAATGTCTAATCTTCCAACCATATAACTCCTGCATGTAGGGTTTTTGGTTGGTCTCTATCCTAAGTTTGGTTCATCTTAGTACCATGAAGATACTAAGGAGCGCACCTGCAAGAAATTTATAATGCATGATCGCGTGTTGGGTAACACCCTAAAGAAAATGCCTACGGTTTATTTACATGAGGTTTACAAATGGGTTGTTGATGTAGAAGGTTCTTATTGCTCTAAAATACACTCCAAGCCTCTCTCCAAATGGGTTGAGGGAGGTACATGCGATACGGCAACAAGTGCTCCACCTACTCAAGTACTATCTTTTCTCAGGGAGGTAGATTAGTATGAGAGAAAGCTTCACGATAATAGGGGTACCTTAGACTTATGTTCTAATCCCTTCTATTGCAATGCGTTATTATGAATATGTCATAATTAAGAGAAAATGGAATAATGTGATCAATAATTTTTGGCACTTATCCAAAATCTGAAACCTTTAAAAAACAAGATTTAGAAAAATCCCTAGCAGAGTCACCACTGTGAGCGGGCAAGACAGAGCAGTGGGCTGAGAGCATGCAGAATGATAGGCGCGGTCCACCGGGGTGTTTGGAAAAAGGTGCGCTGGGTCGGGGACCCGGTAAAAAAGGTTGAAAGAGAAAAAGGTGAAAATGTTTTAGATCGGTTCGAAACTGAATCCGCCGTCTCTTAATGTGGAGTCGCCACCTGGATTAACTCTTTCCAGGAATTAGAGTCCTGTGAGGCTTAACGTCTGGGGGACGGCCCACTAAGACACAGAGATTCGGGTCCGGGATAGGTTGCTTATTTCTCATGTGATCACATTATATTACATCTATAGAAAACCGTATTGTCTCAATTACGCATATTCGCACTTAGGGCTTTTTTTCGAGTTTAGATGCATGATTCACGTATAGAAAAAAGCAAAAAAATCCATCCACAAAACAGTAAGTAAATGCGGAAAGTAAATGCAGAAAATAAAATTACAAGGCTTTCAAAAATCGGGGGATGCAACCGCCCGCTAACCTAATAATTACAGTTTCAGTAAAATATGTGCAATACCCGAAGGAAAAATAAAATCCTAAACATACATCTAACCTGCATCCACAAAGGTTAGCACATGGGATATCACGTATGCTCGATTTGATTTTAGCGAGGCCCATGTGGCCTAATAAAAACATTGGTGGTTTAAAGTTGTTATTTTAAATAAAAATGGTTCATTTTTGTTTACACGTATGTTAGTCAATTTTATTAGTAAAAATGATACCATGGAAAAAGGTGAGGTTTGTTATCCGGGAATATATTTTATTCCATTCGTGGGGGATATTCTAACATAAAAAATTAAAAAAGAAATAAAAGATGAAGAGAATTACAACATTATTTACAATAACAAGGAATAAAAATAATTCCTAGGCCAAAAATAAAAATTAAAAAGAAATGAAGTAGATGAAAGCACGGAATCCACAGTTCTAGGAACTCAAAGGCTTACCCTTGCAGAATGAATCCACTTCGACGTATCCTTTCGATCCCCGGGAGTGTTCCTCATTTTTTAGTTTAGGTGAAATTGTTGAAGTAAAAGTCCAAAAAATATTCGTTTAATTCTAAGAATTTTAGTGTAATTTAATTGGAAAAATAAGTGTTTGGTTGGAAAGTAAAGTGTTTATTTATCCAAAAGATAATCAGACTCGGGTTCTAAATTTATTTTAGACCCGAGAATATCTGAGGATTTAAGAAGAAAAAAAAAGATGAAGAAATTTGATTTTAAGATGAAGAGATTCGGGATCCAAAGGTTTTTTGGATCCGAGAAAAAAATAGAAGAAAGTAAGAAATATTGTTTGTATTTTTTTTTCTGACAGAGAGAATTTTCTCTGAATTTTCGAGTCCCCTTCAATCCAAAAAAGTCCTACTATTTATAAGGAAAAAAACCCTGAAAATCTAAAAAGGCAGGAAAGTCTAGCAAGGCCTCACCAAACTAGCGAGGAAGCCTCGCCAAGAGGCCTAGCAAACTCGCCAGAAAGTCTGGCGAGTTTGCCAGACTACCTGGCGAGGTTCGCCAGGTCGCTGGCAAGCCTTGCCAGACCCCTGGTGAGGTTGGCTAGCCCTCTGGCTAGCTGGGCCTCGCCAAGTATAGGCGAGGTAGGCTCCGGATCTGGCTTTCGGTTGCGTTTTCGAATTTTTTTGTGTATTTTTATAATTTTTTAGTTAATTTATGAATTAAAGGCCTTTTAAATTCAGCGACGAGGAAGACTCCCATTTGAAGATCGCCGGACGGTCGAAAATCATGTGATTCGAGGATAAATATCCCGAAAAGCCGTCATCATTGAACGCGCGAGCTGGTACAAAATATTATGCTCATAGTACCGATCCGAGGAGGAGATGATGAATTTGATATTGGTTCTAACTTCTGTATAGACCGCCCTTGTGGGTTTTCAATCTATAGAACCTTGTCTTAATTTTTACCTGGACCGCCCTTTCAGGTTTTCAATCCAGCAGACTCATTTTTCTTTAGTTTATTTTTTGGATGTTTACTTGCAATATTCTACAATTAGCATGCCAGCAATCAAAATAAGCATATGCATAAAGATTCAGCAAAAATGACAATTCATTGATGAACTAAACATGGGTATAAATGTATCAAATGATTTGAATCCTGCCATTGATTAGCCCTCTCAGGTTTTCTAACCAATGTGGTTCTCTCGATATCCTAAGTTTTGCCCGAGCCGTCCTTTTCCGGTTTTCAACTCAGCGGACTATTCTTTTTCTATTTTGAAATGAAGTCCTAATTTTTGCTCAACTAACCGAGTGTTAATTGACAGGTTAATTACAAATTTATTTTTTGTTGGTACTGCTTTTTATCGATTTATTTCTTTCACCTATGCGTGATAACAACTGTGTAAGACTTGGTTAATCTGATAGATCGGTCGCCATCCATATCTAGGACTTCAATTGTTGCCTCATTCAGCGTTTCTGATCGATTGGTTAGTGCTCATGCTGCTTTGCTTGCTTGAGGTGTACTCAATGGTGAGTCTTTCCTTTTGAGTTCAATTATTCAATGGTGTAAGGATTACCCCACAAATGGTAGTGAGCCCTGCGAAGGAGTTGTTGACATGTTCAATGATCTGATTCCTTTTTATCTTTAGTATCATACCGGTTGTTTGACCCATTAGGGGAGCTTCAATTCACTTTGATCATTTTGACTTTTGCTTGAATGCCCCATGAATGGTGGTGAGCCGTGTGATGGAGTTGTTGACATGTTCAACGATCTAGCCCCATCTTTGTGTTGTAGGTCGTTTGACCTTAATTTGCTTTGTTGACACTTTGGCCTTATTCTAGCTTCGATCCTTTTGATCTTTGCATGATTGATTTATTAGTCAGTGGACATTTCATGCCTGGAGATCTTTCTGTTGATCTTACATCTTCGTAGGATGAGGCAAATACTATCACGCATCATCTAAGTACATGTGTTTATTTCTCACTTTCTCTCAAGAGTCAAATCATTTGAATTTATTGTAATTGTGGGGAATCCATTTATACCCAAATTAATTTCATGATATGATGTGTCACATATGCTAAAAACATTATGTATATTCTTATGAGAATGCGTGATATCATTGATAGGATATCAAGAAAATAAACAAAGTTCAATTTATTCAAAAAGCCCCGTGGGTAAAGTAGCTAAAAGCTAATTTATTACATCATCAACATGGGTTCTTATAGCACCCCCAGACGTGTCCATGGATTCAAAGTGCTCCATCTTGTCCGCCTTCTCAAACAATTCCTGATAGCTTGTAAAGATGTCTGACCCGAACTTGTTCCTGTATGATGGTAGTGCACCATCCATAAGCTTGGTTATCATCTCTGGTAGACTTAAGCGAGCCTGAAGCCTGACCTGTGTGGCCATCCAATGTGCAAAGTAGGATTTGAAGCTCTCACCCTGCTCCTACCTTATAGCCTCCATATGTTGCATCGTGGTTTCCATTTGAGAGTTAAAACCATAATGCCCCATCATAGCCTAAGCAAGGCTATTCCAATTAGTGGCTATGTCCAGCGGAAGGTGGCTGTACCATTCATTGACAGGATGGCCCAAAGTGATGACAAAGAGCTTAGCCATCATCCATTTGCTGACCCTTAATGCCCTCATCACCATCTGGTAAGTGAGCGCGCGAGTCGCCAGATCCCACATACTTTTCAAACTGCGGCATTGCGAAGTTTGGGGGTAAGCTGTCTTCATCATTGATTGTTGGTTGTGCCGAGTATGGATTCATGAGATAGCGGTCATGAGTGGCCAAGAACTGATGCCATAACTCCGCCATTCCTGGTTGTTGGAGTATGGCGTTCTCTACGCTTGTATAAGAGCTATATTGCCCCTAGGGAAATGCCACGAAAGTGGGTAGCTGGGGTCCTTGGAATTGTGAGACCGTTGATGTACTCTAACAAGGAATAGGGTATTGGGTCATTCCTTGGTAGAAAGGCTCTGGTGCGAATGCCGGCTGCCCCATTTATCCGGGGAAGAATTGGGAAGGATTGGCAAAGTTATATCCTGGCTACCCAATCTGAGCTTGGTTTAGCTGACTTCGTCTTACCTCGAACTGATAACAGGTAGTTGGGGGAACCATGTGTGAGGTGGGAGGTCCCTTTGTTTCAGGCCATCTAGTTGGACCGTCGTTGTTAAGGGTGACCTTCGGGCTGGACACAATTTGAGCTCTCCCGGCATGCTGGTGAATGACCGATGCTAGCTGTTCGCTGTTGGCAAAGGCATTCAAGAAACCTGCAATCTCGACGCTCACTGATGATTGGTTTGTTTGTTGAGAGTTTTGTTCCGTAAGAACAGGGTGATCCTCCCCCACACCTTCTCCTTGTGGATTGGCCATAAAAGACACATATTGAACTGAATCTGAATCGGAACCCGAGTTCTCACTTGAGTCAATATACGGAACCCCCTCCAGATTGGCCACTATTGGAGAAACACGGACCAAGCATGAGTAGGCCTTTTCCAAGCTAAGATACACAAGCAGAGGATCAGACTGTGCATGTAAAATTCATGATATGATTCATGATGTGGGAAATGTGTGAGATTTTTAATGTTATGGCTGCATTCACAAGGGGTTAGCATGTCATAATGTGAAATAACATGAATGCTAATCCATTTGAAACAAACAGGCTAGTCGTTAGTTAAAAATGAAAACATGTGGAAAGGAAAATCTAACAACGGGGATTGGATTTGAGATTTGTAAAATATCTGTATGACATCGTAATATGAGTGGTGTAAGTGAGGTGACCAAGTTACCATGTGGTAATAGGTTAATAGTTTGAGATTTCATCCTATGACTAGGTCTCATGAAATGAGGAGGTCAAATTAATTTCGAGTAAGTAGTGTGGCGTACCCTAATGAAACAAAAACAACTAATGTATGTAGCTATCTAATGAATGATTGGGTTATTTTTCCCAATTAGGGTGGAGTTTCGGATGCCTGTGTAGTCATCACCATATGAGGGTATGTGCTGATACATGAATTATTGCCTCGTATGGAGTGAATGATTCGGGTATGAAGCGTATACCCTAGAAGATTTGGTAAGGTAAGACTTTTGAAGTAAGTTCGTCCCATGAGGACATCAATTGGGATATCCTTTAATGTGGGAAATGGTTTGGGGTAAGTATTTGCCCCTTTTGGGCTATGATTTGGATATCGAATGGACATTCCATAGGTAATGTGTGGGATATATTATTGCCCCTTGTGGGCTAAGTGTCGGATGTCAAGTGGACATCAAGCAGTAAAAGAAAGGTAGGTTTTCCATGTACGGGCTAATAGCCGGATGTTAATTGGACATCTTGCTGAAAAAGGGGTAAGTGATGTTTCAAAGTGGTTTTATGTTATCCTAGTGTCAACTAATCCTAAGTATGTGTGACGATCATGCGAAGATGCTATGTTACATCATTTTTAATATGATGAGTGTGTGCGTTCAAGTGTCTGCACTAAGATTCATGGTTAGCATGACATTTGTACAATAATAAGTACATAGCACAAAGCATGCAACGTCCAATCTTCCAACATAAGTACATAGCACAAAGCATGCAACGTGTAATCTTCCAACCATACAACTCTCACGTGTAGGGTTTTTATCTACTCTTTATCCTAAGGTTGGTTCATTTTAGTACCATGAAGATACTAAGGAGCGCACCTACAAGAAAAATATAATGCATGATCGCGTGTTGTTGGGTAACACCCTAGGGAAAATGCCTATGGCTTATTTACATGAGGGTTATAAATGGGTTGTTGATGTAGAATGTTCTCGTTACCCTAAAATATATGCCTAGCCTCTCCCCAAATGGGTTCTAACGAGGGAGGTACATGTGATATGGCAACAAGTCCTCCACCTGCTCAAGTACTATCTTTTCTCAAGGAGGCAGATTAGTACAAGAGAGAGCTTCACGGTAATAGGGTACCATAGACTTACGAGCTAATCCCTTCTACTACAATGTGTTATTATGAATATGTCATAATTAAGAGAAAACATAATAATGTGATCAATAATTTTCGACACTTATCCAAAATCTAAAACCTTTAAAAACAAGTTTTTAGAAAAATCCCCAACGGATTCGTCATTGTGAGCGGGAGACACATAACGATGGGCCGAGAGCGAGCGAAAATGAGAGGCGTGGTCCACCTGGGTGTTTGAAAAATGTACTGGGTCGGGGACCTGGAAAAGTTTGGTAGAGAGAGTGAAATGTATAAGTGATTCGATTCTTATTTCAATCAATAGATTTCTCCACAAATTCAAGCGATTGTTGTATGAGTGTAATTGCAAAGCACTTATCAATAAAAGTTTCTATTCTTCAACATTCATTTGTTCAATATTCACAAGGAATAGCATCCTAATTGAGTTTCTGTGCGAGTCGAGACCGAATTCAAAGTAGACGCAGGAATTGCAGAAATTGACGACTCCCATTAAAGAGTGGGTACGGTTTGATCAACTTTAGCTTTCACTTGCATACCTTACAACTTTACTTTGTTTTCTAATATACTTTTTAATTCGAAGTTTATGATATGTCTATGTCTCAAAACGAGTATTTCGTCTTGCGTCACTTATATTAATGAAGTTATATGCTTTCAAGTTGACTTTAAGAGTAGTTTCAGGGTTAACAAGATTGTGTATAATCACTTGATACGTGATTATAATGCTGTTTAGTGAGCTAACATTTTTAGAGTAATAACTTGCTAAATAAGGCTATGTGAGAGCGGCCCGTATGAAACATAGTATTATTGTTGTCCAAGCTTTTATAAGTGTCATAATTTGTTTACCCTAGAGTTAGAAAAGTCATTTCATGTGTTGCTCTGCGGTGAATTATAGGATGTTTGGGCATTTAGAACCGAGTTTATTGAAGTTATCTACTGCATAAAACATTCTTGATTATTTTGCATATTTTACTTCACTGTACTTGTTCTTAGGGAATATCTATATGCTTTCCATATTCTCTAATCTTTTCTTGCATCTGTCCATTCATCAGTCTGACATTCAAAACCTTTAACTTATTTTATTTTCTTTTGTTCCGTAACTCTAGTTGATCCTTAGAACCGAATTCCTTCCCTATGGGATCGATATCTTTTAAAACTACATCGCAACTGTATACTTGCAATTATCATC
>CATIWQ010558221.1:0-10591 GCA_949673415.1 Euphorbia schlechtendalii | reverse complement strand
ATGCTTAGTACGGGTCGCTCTCACATAGCCACATTTAGCAAGTTACCATTCCAAAAATGTTGGCTCACTAAACAACGTTATATCACAATCCAGTGATTATACAAGATATTGTTAACCCCAAAATTACTTTTAAAATTAACTCCAATGCATATAACTTGATTAACATGAAAGACTTAACACGAAATACGCATTACGACACATAGACATATCATAAACTTTGAAATAGAAAGTATAAGAAGAAAGCAAAGTAAAGTTGTAAGGTATGCAAGTGAAAGCTAAAGTTGATCAAACCGTATCCACTCTTTAATGGGAGTTGTCAATTCTTGCAATTCCTACATCTACTTTGAATTTGGTCTCGGCCTATACAGAACCTCCGCTAGGATGCTATTCTTTACGGATATCGAATAAACGAATATTGAAGAATGAAAAATTTTATTCATAAGTGAATAGCAAGTACACTTATACAATAATCGCTTGAGAATATAGAGAAATCTAGTGATCAAAACAAGGATTCAAATCACTTAAACATTTTATCGCTAACATTTATGAATGTAGCGAACTCTCTATCTACACACTGCACACTATCTTTCAACCCTTTCTTCTGCACTCTGTGATGTGTTGGTGCCTGAAATTTGTGATGATTGGAATCCTATTTATAGAGTTCAAAGGGTTGCGTCTATCTAAACGAAGGGTTGTGTCCATTGGTGAAAGATTACATCTCTTCATTGTGATTGGTTGAGAAGCTTTGATTTAATCCATAATGGATAGGCACCTTTTCATGATTGGTTGACTTCTGATAAATGTCTTTTCATTGGTAGTTGATGGCGGTTGATCATGCTTATCTGGCAGTTGGTAGTTAAGAAGATAAAACCATAAAATCGTCCAAGTCGCGATAGTGATGTATATATCGCGACTATGAATCTTTGATTAGTAGACTTCTATTTCTGAAGTATTCAAGTTGCGATCGCGAATGATTGGCAGACTTCATCGATCTTCAGAATTCTCCTTGCAACTTCACCGATCTTTGACAACTTCGATCCTAAGCTAAATCTTTAAGTTCTACGCATCTTTTTGCACCTTTTTCACTCTTTTTTCATAGAATTCCACTTTATATCATTTTACTCCCAAGATTTACCTAGTATCTGCATTTGCAGAAAAAACAACTACATTCCACGTGAAAATATTTTATATGAAGTATAAAAATGACTTAATTCATAGAGTTTAATGTGTAAAATTAATATGATATTAAGTGTAATTATACACTTATCATTTTGCATATGATGAAAAGTGTCCTATAATCTTAGGAAGACCTTTTATGCATACTAGCAAAGCATTGATAGATGTGTCGAAAGGCAAAATTAAGTTAAGGATAGGTGATGATACAGTTGAATTTAACATGGATAATGTTGATAAATATCCAATGGATGAAGATATATGCATGAAACTTGACTTGATTGATGCTTGCATCTAATAAGTATTTTAAGTTAGATTTCATCCATGAATATGAAATCAAGGGGTTGAAAAACTCCATTGACACTTAAAATCTCTTATACTTTCCTAAAATATATATAGTATAATATAGTTGTATATTTTTATATGTTTTTATGTATTAGTGTAGTTTTTCAAATAAAAGAAAAGAACAAAATTTTGGATTTTGGCATATCGCTACCGCGACCTGTATCGCGCTCATGATCAGTATGGTCTGAACTCTCTGTTTCTGTATAAGAGAGAGTCACGATCGCAACTAACCTTCGTGATCGCGACCCGTGCGATTTTACAGCAGTTATTGCTGTAACAGCTATATTTTAACGGTTATATTTGATATATATCCGTTGGAAAAGCAATTAATACCCTATTTTCTATATAAATAACCACTTATCCTAGTTTGTTTTCACAATAACTCTTTTTCACAAACTCAATCCTTTGCAAAAGCAAATTTTCTTCGTTTTCCAAATCAAACACAATTCTTTCTTTCTTGAATTCAATGTTTCCTAAGAAGTGTGCAGCAACCAAAGGGAAGAACAAGTTGGTCAACCAACAAAATAAGTATGGATGCCCCTTTCCAATCTATAGTGAAGAAGAATTTGAAAGATAATTGAGAATCAAGAACTTCGATTTTCACGGTACGCTTTTCTACGATCCTACTTTTGCTATTGATGTTGGGATTCATGTAGAAGTTGAGGAGTATTTTTTGCTGTTTGGATTGGAGACGTTTTTGAATTTGCATTTTCCTTTTGTCAAGGAATGGTTCCTCGAATTCTTGGTTACTATAGCGGAAGATGGGAACTTTTTGAAAAGGAAATTCAGGAATGGAGGAGAAGAATATAAGTTCACTTTGATGTATTTAATCAAATGGTTCGGTTTTGGAGGAACATATGAGGAGATTGAAAAAGATGAAGATTATGATTTAACGGATGTTTGGACTAAGTTAGCGGGATTGGATCGATACGATGTCAAAAACTCATCCAATAAAAACATTCGGAGTAATAGCCTTCTCTACCTTCATAAGTTTATTTCTCAAAGTCTTTTCTTCCGACACGAAACTACTAAAGTGTCTATGAAAGACTTGGTAATATTGGAATGCACGGTTTCGCAATTACGGCCAAAGTTTCCGATGCATATGTTGGAGTCCATCACTAGTCTTATTACACATAAAAAGGCTAGAGTTGGAGGTGCAAATACTATTTGCGAAATTATTTTGGGTGTGAAGAATCAACTACCATATCAATATAATCCAAGAGAGAAATTTAATTTTATGGGAGGAGTATATATTAAGAGAGCAGGATTGGTTAAAGAAGATGAAGGAAAATTTATGTTTCTACCATATAGAGTAAGGGTAAGGAAGCTTAGAACAACAAATGGATCTACTTCTCGAGAAAACTAACAAAATGAAAATGTTGAAGAAATTCAATTCGGAAGTAGTGATTCAAGATAAGCCTCAAGAAGTACACATGATACATGGCAAGGAAAGTTCGTGAAAGATGTCGACCAAGCATGCCTAGACATTGCCTCCATACAACAAGATGTTTGTCAACTAACAAAATCCAATATTTCTTTGAATTGTAAGTCGAATACATATTTCAGAATGAAGAATTTGGATATCTCGCTAAGTCCTCCAGATTCAAGTTCAGATGATTAAAACGGGTTCAATTTCTTTCTTTTATTTTATTTTCTTTTCATTTGTGTGTGTTTAGTTTAGTTTAGATTTTCAATTGAATAAAGTCTTCCACAATGAGGACATTGTGTTCTTTGGTATGGGGGGGGGCAATTGTAAAATCCCAAAAATCCAAAAAAATTAAATAAAATGAAAAAACCGAAGAATTTGAAAATTTTTCTTGACTTTTGTGTTATTTATACTTTATCCATACCTATACTATACTAACATATGTTCCAAGGTTATTTTCAGTGTTAGGTATTTGAAGTTTGATGTTATTGCATATTTCGAACAAAAAGTTTCAAATATACCACATGGTTGAAAGTGTGAGCGTTTTTCGCACAACATTTAGCATTTGGCAAGGATGAGTTGTGAGTAACATTCAAAAGCAACATTCCAAGTAAGTTTCGATATACATTTCAATGCAACATGAATTAGTATAATTTATATAGTTTTAGTTTAATGCTACCGATAAGTTTAAGTGGAGTAATATCTAGTAGTGTTCTTACTATGAGTTTTATATACTATTCTTGAATAAGTACTATACGTATTGAGTGTGTTTAAAGTGTTGGGAAACTATAACCATAATACTTTGAAAGTAATCAATAAAGGATGAGGGTATTAAGAGTGAAAAATCAAAAGAAAGAGAGGATAACCAATGAGTTATGCAAAAGGTGAGAAACTGTAGGGAGCAGAAACTACAACCATTCATTGAGTGAAAAAAGAAAAAGCATAGCATGAAAAATGGGTGCAAAGTAAAAAGTATTTCAAAAAACATATGCTTAAAAGAAATATATGAGAGAAAGTGGTATGGAGCATAAAATGGAACCACTAAAAAAAGGGGAGAGTGGTATGGAGCAAAAAATGCAACCACTAAGAGTGTTTTTAGCATCCCAGGTTACCTAAAAATGCCTTGAGATCAAACTTCCCAAAGTGTACTCCCTTTGTCCTTAATACTTTATACTATACTTGAGAGAAGGTAATATTCGAGTAAGCATATAACACTTATATGAAGACGTGATTCGGTTGACCCTCCGTTAAGAGCAAAGGTATGCAACTGGATTATATAAATTGTACATTACTAATTTGTGGGAAATTTCAAACCCTTACTTGAATCTTATGCAACGTGGAAATTTGGTACTCACTACAATAGTCTTTCACCAAATGAGGTACAAACTTGAATACTAATTTATACACTTATATTGTTTTTACCTTAAGGACAAGGCAAAAGTTACGTGTGGGGGGTGATGAGTGTATATTTACACTTATTATCATGATATTTTCTATCATAAAACAATATGGTTTTGTTTCATTTTATACTTCATATAAAAGATTTCACGTAGTATGTAGTTGTTTTTTATGCAAATGCAAAAACTAGGTAAATTTTGGAAGTAAAATGAACAAAAGTGGAATTCTATGGAAAAAAGTGAAAAAGGTGCAAAAAGATGCATGCAACTCAAGGAATTGGCAAAGGATCGAAGATGTCAAAGAATTGTAGAAATCGCAAAGAGGAATCATGTGAAAAAGGCATAACATGACCGTGACACATATATCGCGGTCATGACTTGTTAACATTCACAACAGAAATTTGCTAACCAAGTATTCACGGTCATGACATACATTCGCGATTGCAACCTTGACAGTTTTTTGGTCAACTCTTCTACTCTTTCAACCATCGGATAAGAACGATCAACTGCCATCAACTACTAACCAAAAAGACACCTTTTGGAAGTCAACCAATCATGAAAAGGTTCCTTTCCATTATGGATGTGGATGAATCTTTCCATCCAATCAAATTGAAGTGATGCAACTCTTTGCCAATGGACACGACTCTTCATTTGGATAGACGCAACCCTTCACACTCTATAAATAGGCTCCTAACTCAACCAATTCATGGTAATTGAGAGTGGATTGATATTTGGTGATACATGTTAGACATGTATGCATAGATAGAGAGTATAAATTATATAGATTTCGCTAAGTTCAAAGTCTTAGTGAGAAAAATGTATAAGTGAAATGATTCCTATTTCGATCACTATATTTCTACACAAATTCAAGCATTTTTTGTATGAGTGTAATTGCAAAGCACTTATCAATAAAAGTTTTCATTCTAAAACATTCTTTTATTTGAGATTCACAAAGAATAGCATCCTAGCGGAGGTTCTGTACGAGTCAAGACCGAATTCAAAGTAGATGTAGGAATTACGGGAATTGATGACTTCCATTAAAGAGTGGACACGGTTTGATTAACTTTAGCTTTCACTTGCATACCTTACCAACTTTACTTTGTTTTCTGCTTATACATTCTATTTCAATGTTTATGATATGTCTATGTGTCATAACCAGTAATTCATTTCACGTCATTTATATTAATCAAGTTATATGCTTTCGAGTTAACTTTAAGAGTGATTTCAAGATTAACAAGATTGTGTATAATCATTAGATCTATGATTATAACATTGTTTAGTGAGCTAACATTTTTTGAGTGGTTACTTGCTAAATATGGCTATGTGAGAGCGACCCCGTACTAAGCATAATAATATACTTATCCAGGTTCTTATAAGTGTCATAATTCGTTTACCCTAGACTTAGAAAAGTCATCTCATGTGTTGCTCTGTGGTGAATTAATTAATATTAGGGCGTCTAGAGCCTTATTTGTTGAAGTTCTCTAGTGTACGAAATATTCTTGATGATTTTGCATGTTTTTCTCTGTTAAACTTGTTCGTAGGAATATCTCTATAATTTGTATCTTTTCTAATCTGTACATGCATCTATCCATTCATCTATCTACCAATCCAACCCTCCAATATAAATTCCATATTTTCGTTTACCCCATAACTATTGTTGGTCTTTAAAACTAGTTCCTTCCTTGTTGGATCGATATCTTTTAAAACTACATCGAAACTGTATACTTGCAGTGGTCACCATTTTTCTATTTTGATAAGCTGTATTGACAACACCTATTTATATTTTGAACTTTTATCTCATTGGTAGAAAGGTGGGGAATAAGGTTTTTTGCTTCATCTCCGAATATAACCCTCAAAATAAATAGAATCAAAACCTTGTGATCAGCGGAGAAGCCTTTACAGTGGGTAAACACAATTACAGTAAGTACCTTTCTTTATAACTACCACTCAACAATAGTTTAGGTATCCTTCCTAAACTGTCACTCAAATTTGAATTGAAAGATTGTGAATAAGGATTTTAACTTGTAAAACTCATTTAATCATTTTACAATGTTAAAATTAATATGATATCTCTCTATTACATAATGATTGAAAAGTTAAGCGTTTGCTTTAGAATGATTGAGTTTGGAATTTCTAAATACTGGGAATAATTTGACAGTATTTCATCTCTTGAGAAATTCATGGCGATTAACCAAGTTTGAACGTCTGCTTCAGTCTTCTATTTATGCTTGAAGGATTTCGAAGTAGCCTTTGTAAACTTTTTATCCTGATTTGATCTTCAATTTTCTTCTATTCATAGTTTTCGAATTTGTCTATTTGAAACAAATTCTAGAATGTTTAGAGACAGAGAATATGAATATTGAAGCACAAGATTAATCCGTTAATTGTGATGCGTTAAAAACTCATTTCTTCAAGCAATTCCTTTCTCATAGAGAGGCATGCGAGATATAACATGGAAGCTTAGGATTTGTCTGGTTACTGATGTTGTAGAGTTGCACGGAGACACTAAGAAATGACATATGTTAGAGGATACCTTTTGCATTACGCTAGCAAGGAATCTCCAACATTCCGTACTAACACCTTTTGGATGTGAGGACCACTTGAATATCTTCTTTAATTTCAACACTTTTTACCTGAAAAGCATCAAAGGAATATTTCATCTTTCACAAACAGAGTTAAAAGCACGTGTGTCATTTTATCTTTAAGTGCCAAAAGAACTCAGCTTTTAATTGATAAAAGCTACTCAGCTTTGCTGAGTCTATATCGTATAAAGTATGGAATACTTAGCCTACTCTGCTTTTCTTAGTCTAATCCATAACTTAATTAATTCTTAGTAAACTGAGTTGTTTTTCCTTGAACAAACTCAAGTAAAGTTGATTAATTAAGAGTCTACTTAGTACTTAATTAATTTCACTATCCTAAGTACTGTGAGGTATTATTAACTTGGGTTCAAAAATCTCCCCCATTTTGGAACAAATAACAAATCAGGTAGTAGAAGAAATTAATTAAATAAATAGTTTATAGATATAGAGATACCTGATAGGTGATGTAAGACTCCCCCATCTTAAGTGAATTGCTTTGTCAATATAGATTCCCTCATACTGAGTGGATCTTCTTTAGCCAGCATTACTCCCCCATACTTAGAGGATTTTCTTTAATATTGGGACTTTGTCTTACTCAGCTTCTCCTTGGTGTTTGTCTTAGTTAATTCCTGCAAGAGTTTATGATTAGAGATAACATGGCATATATAGGAAGTTAAGAAGCTCTTAACTTTGATAGAATAAACTTGTAATATTTTCATTGATAAAATAACTTAATCAGTGCACAAATTGTGTCCTATACAAAGTAATTACAAGCTATAGCTCTATTACAAGCTTTTTTGTATCTATTCTAAGGCTATCTATGGATGTGCTGCTGCTGAGAAGAAGAAGATCCACCTCTTTTGGGATAACTTTGATAGCGATGATGATGATGATGTTTTTGATCTATTGTTGTTGAGGATGCTGAGGCCTTTATGAGATTAATGATCTATATTATTGAGCAATCCTCTAAGCATCTTCAGCTACTTTCTCCCCATTTGTTATATGTGCCACAACCATTTGTTCAAGATAAAAATTAAAGGAGTCAATAGTAGATTGAAAGTCCTCTTGCTTTCCAAGGATGGTTGGTGAGATTTCTTACTCTAGCTACTCATTTCCCTTAAACGAAAGGATCTCTTGATCATTAAGCTCTTCCAGAAGCAAATGATGACACCTGGTGAGATGAGAAATTTGGTCAAAGCCTTGGCAAGCGAACTCTTGAAAACATTGTTGGAGACCTCTGAAATTTGATGCAGATAGAGCTATATCTTTAGCTTTGCTTCCATATCAACGATCCTTGGGCACATGATATTCATAGACTTGGCTATTAACTCAATATCCCTTGCATCATATATACTGGTAGTCACCAACTGATCCACATTAAGTTGAATATCATCAAGATTATCCTTTAGGGAATTTAGCTTCTTGTGCACTGAGAGACCGTTGTCAGGTTCAAGAGACTCAATAGGCTAAGGAGATAGTTTACCATTGCTTCTAGTAAGGCTTTTTATGCTTTCTTTACTAAATCATTTATGTTGTTGTTGATAAGTTTACAAGCTGGGTCAAATTTCTCTCCAAGCGCATCAATGTTGAGCATAGGCTTGTCCACTTTCTTGGCAACTTTATTCATAGATTTCACCATGTTGGGGGCTTTTCTACTAATAATATAAAAGTTCTAAATATGAATAGGTGTTGTCAGTACCGCTTATCAAATAGAAAAATGATGATAACTGCAAGTATACATTTGCGATGTAGTTTTAAAAGATATCGATCCCACAGGGAAGGAATTCGATTCTAAAGATCAACTAGAGTTACGGAACAAAAGAAAATAAAATAAGTTGAAGTTTTATATGGTAGATTGATGAATGGACAGATGCATGAACAGATCAGAGAAGATGCAAAGCATATAGATATTCCCTAAGAACAAGTATAGTAGAACAAAATATGCAAAATAATAAAGAATGTTTTATGCACTAGGTAACTTCAACTAACTCGGTTCTAGATGCCCTAATATCCTATAATTCACCACAGAGCAACACATGAAATGACTTTTCTAAATCTAGGGTAAATGAATTATGACACTTATCAAATCCTGGATAACAATAATACTATGCTTAGTACGGGTCTCTCTCACACAGCCATATTTAGCAAGTTACCACTCAAAAAATGTTGGCTCACTAAACAGCGTTATAATCACAGATTCAATGACTATACACAATCTTGTTAACCTCGAAACTACTCTTAAAGTCAACTTGAATGCATATAACTTCATTAATATAGGTGAGGCAAGATGAAATACTCATTATGACACATAGACATATCATGAATTTAGAATTAGAAAGCATAAGTAGAAAATAAAGTACAGTTGCAAGGTATGCAAGTGAAAGCTAAAGTTGATCAAACCATATCCACTCTTTAATGGGAGTCGTCAATTCCCGCAATTCCTGCGTCTACTTTGAATTCTATCTCGACTCATATAGAACCTTTGTTAGGATGCTATTCCTTGTGAATATTGAACAAATGAATGTTGAAGAACGGAAACTTTTATTGATAAGTGCTTTGCAATTACACTCATAAAACAATCGCTCGAATTTTTGGAGAAATCTAGTGATTGAAACAAGAATCGAATCACTTATACATTTTTCTCTCTAACAATTTGAACTTAGCGAAATCTATATAACTTTCACTATCTATCTATCATGTATCACATCTCATGCTCACTGCCATGCACGAAATAGTTGATTTGAACTTCTATTTATAGAGTGTGAAAGGTTTCATTTATCCAAATGAATAGTCATGTCCATTGGTGAAGGTTACATCATCTTCAATGTGATTAGATGCAAGATTTCATCCTTATCTTCAATGGATAGGCAACTTTTCGTGGTTGCATTGTCTCTAAAAGGTGTCTCTTCATCTAACAGTTGATGGCGGTTGATTGTTCTTATCCAACGGTTAGAAGTTGAGAAGAGTTGATCAAATCCATAACGATTTACGAGCGTGACATGAATGTCGCGATCATGAATGTAAGTTGGTAACTGACTGTTTATGAAGTATGATAAATCATGATCATGATAGATAGTCATGAACGTGATTTATCGTTACATGGTTCTGACTTATGCTTTTCTTCATGATTCTTCTTTGCAACTTTACCGATCTTTGACAACTTCGATCCTAAGCCAATTCCTTGCATTCCACACATCTTTATGCACCTTTTTCACACTTTTTTTAATAGAATTCCTTCTTTGATCATTTCACTCCTAAGATTCACCTAGTGTCTACATTTGCATCAAAAATAACTACATACCACGTGAAATCTTTTATATGAAGTATAAAATGACTCTAAACTATATCATTTTATGAGTAAAAATATCAAGATAATAAGTGTAATTATACACTTATCACACCCCCACACTTAACTTTTCCCTTGTCTTCAAGGTAAACACAATAAAAGTATAAAAAATAGGGATTCAAGTTCGTACCTTGTTCGCCACTTTTCTACTGATAAGTTTAATAGTATGTTCACAAGATTTGGCTATATATCAATGGTGCCAAAAACTTGTTCATGAAAAATATAGGTGTTGTCAGTATCTCTTATCAAATAGAAAAATGATGATAACTGCAAGTATACAGTTGCGATGCAATTTTAAAAGATATTGGTCCCACAGGGAAGG
>CATIWQ010558173.1:0-15431 GCA_949673415.1 Euphorbia schlechtendalii | reverse complement strand
CCTGTGGAGGTCGCTTCTCTTCAGAAGTGAGGCCAAAGGAGGAGGGTGCCACTACTAGTGGATGGGCTCAACAACTACTAAATGAGGAGATCATAGATCCCCCCGTTGCCTAGGAGGCTACCCCCAGGGTTGAGGAGGATGTGGTTATTATCGAAACCACTCCTCAGAGTGCTTTGGTGCTAGTGTCTAGCCCTAGGGGGCCTTTGCCAAAGGCGAGGCCCCCTTCAGCCCCCACTAGGGGTGTGGAGGTAAGGGAGAGGGGGGAGAAGCGCCCTCGAAGCACTGCTAAGGCTGGATTGGAGTCCTCTAAAGGAGGTAAGGCTCCTATCTCCAAGAAGGAGGAGCTGTAATGGGTCCACTTTAACCTGCCATTGGTAAGTGCTATCGTGCCTTTTGTTGCTCGCTTGTGTTATAACTTGTGATCCTCCTTTAATACTTGTTTACTTTCGCTACAGCTGTGGTGCAAGGTCCATGGGGATGATATGCCTCTGGTGAAACTAGAGGTGGTTGGTGAGTTGGGGTGCTTCACGGAGCTACCCCATGAGGATGCTCGTTTCAACGAGATGAGCCCCATTGAGATTGGTGCCTGTGCTGAGAGGCAAGCGCTGCTTATAAGTTCATCTTATCTTCTTTCTCCACTTTCTATTTTCTCCTCTTTTTTTATGCTTCCTTCTTTAATCTGCCTATTGTTGGTCATTGTAAGCCTTTTCCACCGCCCATCAAATGGTGAAAACCTTGACCGCGGTGCAGTGAGAGTTTGAGGGTGATTATGCGGTCTCCCAAGGGAGCATGAAGAGACTAAAAGAGGTCCAGCAAGAGCGGGATATGCTAGTTGAGGTGGAGGAAGAGGCTAAAAAAATCGGGGAGGCCGGTAAAAAAGCAAGAGGCGGAACTCTCCCAAACCTGTAAAGACCTCGAGTTCTCAAAGGCCAAGCTGAAGGGACTGTTGGCTACAATGCACGGCTTGGAGGAGAAGCATGACATGGCGGTAGCCAAAAATAGACCTGTTATTGAGGTTGAGGAGCGGAGGCTGAAGGCCGTAATTGATGAGGCCAAGGCCAAGGCAGCGAGGGTTGGGGAGGAGAAGGCCGAGGTGGAGCTGGCATTGGAGAGGGTAGAGAAAGGGCTAAACTATTAGAAGATGGATAGTGAGGGGAAGACCACAGCATTGCATGATTTTCAGTAGAAGTTTGAGTGCTACAAAGCCAAGTATAAGCTAAAGGTTAAGCAAACCTGAGAGGATTGGTGGGAGGATCACATCAGCTATCGCACCGCCTTTCTTTATGCGGTGCACGCAAAATTCCCTTGGGCTGACATAGATGATCTCGCTCAGCTTACCCCTCCTGATGAAGCCCTCGGTCGCTGGGAGGATGATGAGCGCATATTTGGGCCTCCCGCACCAGAACCCTCCTACTCCAACGTCTCCTCCGTGGCCACCGAAGAGGAAGAGGTCCAGTCTTGAGGTGCCACTGCCTACTACTCCCCCTTTCTATTATTTTCAAATATTTGTGTTTTGTCGTACTTTATTTGGTTATTTGAAATGATCACGTTATACAACCATTAGGGTTGGCTTGTAGTTTGTAATTTTTATGTGTATATATATATATATGTGTGTGTGTGTGTGTGTGTGTGTGTGTGTGTGTGTTTATTTGCACTATCTTTACTTTCTGTTGAATTGATGTTGTTTGTGCGTATTAGATTACTTGTTGACTTGTATGCTTTTTCTTTGTTTGTGTGCTTGTCGAATAAGTGGTGTATGCTGAATGTAGTGTAAGATCTTGCATATGCCAAGTTAAGAATTCTATTGTTTTGAGGATGGGTTCCTTGCTTTTTATTTTTGTTAATTGTGTCAAATCACTTTAAGTTGCTTCAATTTCAATGCTAAAGTACGTCGAAGGGATCTTTAGGGAGAGCGACCTGCGGGCTTGTTCCATGGCGAGGAGATTGCTAGAGATCGCACCCTACGGGCATTATGTTACTTCAATTTCAAAGCTTCAGAGCACCGAGGGGATCACTAGGGATCGCGGCATGCGGGCAATAATTTGCTTTAATTTCAAAAAATAAGAGCACTGAGGGGATCGCAGCCTACGGGCTGTTCAGCGTCGAGGGGATCACTAGGGACAGTAGCCTACTGGCTATTCAACGTCGAGGGGATCTCTAGGGATTACGGCCTGCGGGATGTTCAGCGTCGAGGGGATCTCTAGGGATCCTGACCTGTATGTTGTTTAACACCAAGGGGATCACCAGAGATCGCAGCTTGCGGGTATTAGGTTGCTTTAATTTCAAAGTGTAAGAGAACCGAGGGGATCTCTATGTATCGCGGCCTGCGGGCTTTGAGTTGCTGCTTGTAAGAGAAGTTCATTGAATAATGCGCTTTCATTGCTTGAATGATGATAAAATATAGAAAATATGTATGGTATTACAAATCAGAGGGATGTCGTGTTCCATGTGCGCGACTACTTTGAACGAGCCTTCCCATTTGATTCTAAGCTTTCCTTGTCCTTCTTTAGCCTGAGAGTCCTTTATATTATGGAGGACTAATTCACCTTCTTGAAATGAGCGTGGCTTAACCTTCTTATTGCGTAAGAGGGATATGCGCCGCTTGTATTCCTTCATGCGGATGAGGGCTTGCTCTCGTTGCTCTTCGGGGGAATCCAAATTTTGTCATAGTAGATCATCATTAGAAGCCCCTTCAATGTAGTTTACTACTCTCACGCTTGGCGCGCCTATGTCTACCGAGACCACTACCTCCGTTCCATATGTTAAGAGAAAGGGTGTTTCACCCATTGTCATTCGCGAGGTTGTCCTATAGGACCAAAGGATGTTGTTGAGCTCTTCCAGCCATACCGACCCATGCTCATAAACCCTCATCTTGAGCCCTTCTAAAAATGGTCCTGTTGGTGACTTCAATCATCCCATTCGTTTGAGGGTGGGAAACGCTGGAGAAAAGCAGCTTTATCTTAAGCCACTGACAAAACATTTGAACATGTGGCAATTGAACTGGGTCCCATTATCTGCAATGATCATATGTGGGATGCCGAAACGTGAAATTATGTTTTTGCTGAAGAAGGATGTAACTTACTTCGACGTGATGGTTGAGAGAAGCTCGGCCTCTACACATTTTGTGAAGTGGCCCATTGCCATGATGACCACCATTTCTGCTACTTTGCCCTTGGTAGAGGTCAAACCAGATCGATGCCCCATAAAGTGCAGGGCCATGTTACCTAAATCACTAACCAAGGCCCTACGGGCCCCTAGGATGACTTCGCATATTCTTGTCAGGATTTGCAGGATTGGACCAAGTTTTTGGCATCCAACTCCATCGTCGGCCAATAGAAGCCTTGGAGTTTGGCCCTTCTCACCATTGCGTCCTTCTTTTTATGCACACTGCAAAGGCCTTTGTGAACTTCTTGCAAGATGTAATTGGTGTTAACTCGCCCCACACACTTAAGCCAAGGGTGGCTGATAGACTTCCTAAACGATTGGCCGCCTATAACGGCATAGTGGAAGGACTTGCGCACTATCTTTTGGGCTTGCGCACTATCTTTTGGACTTGCACACTATCTTTTGGACTTGCTCACTATCTTTTACGCACTCCTCGCCCGGGAGCACATTGTTCTCTAAGTACTTGAGGATGGGAGTGAACCACTCATCCTCTGAATTTGTCTATAGTACTTCTAAAGGTAATATGCTAGGCATACCAATTTTCAATGGGATATATGGAAGCAAGATCTCCTATTCCTCTCTTGAGGCCCATTTCGCCAGTATATCTTCCTCGGTGTTCAGTGCTCTTGGGATCTGCGTGATTATCATTTTGGTACCCTCAGCACGTATTTCCCTGATGAGGGAGGTTATCTTGGTGAGGTATTATCTCATGTCTTCGCTCTTGGCCTTGTATTTTCCTCCTGATTATTTAACCACCAGCCCCGAGTCGCTAAATATATTAATGCATTCGGGCTTGAGGGCTTTGATAATCTCTAGCCCAAAGATCAATGCTTCATATTCCACCACATTGTTGAAGGTGTTGAAGTCAAACCTCGCAGCTTGCCGAATTACTATCCCCTTCGGCCCCTGAATAAAGATGCCTATGCCCATCGCCTTGCTATTGGAATTACCGTCTATGAACATATGCCATGCAGCTTCAGGGTGTTCCTTCGGTGGCTGAGCCTCCTATACAAAGTCCGCCAGCACTTGGGCTTTCATCGCTGTTCTTGGTTCGAAGCTGATGTCAAATTCTGAGAGCTTAAGCGACCATTAGGCAAGGCAGCTTACGGATTTCGGGCGTTGAAGCATTTTCTAAAGTGATAAGTGTATAATTACACTTATTATCATGACATTTTCTATCATAAAACGATATGGTTTTGTTTCATTTTATACTTCATATAAAAGATTTCATGTGGTATGTAGTTGTTTTTTATGCAAATGCAAAAATTAGGTGAATCTTGGGAGTAAAATGATCAAAGATGGAATTCTATGTAAAAAGAGTGAAAAAGGTGCAAAAAGATGCGTGGAATACAAGGATTTGGCTTAGGATCAAAGTTGTCAAAGATTGGCAAAGTTGCAAAGAAGAAACATGAGGAAAAAGACATGTCACAATTGTGACACCCATTTGTGATCGTGACTTATTACTCTTCATAAGAAAAAAGTTACAAATCATTATTCACGATCTCGACATGTGATTCACGGTCATGACTTGTGACGTTTATTGGTTATCTCTTTTCAACTACCAACCGCTAGATAATAATGATCAACCGCCATCAACTGCCAACTGAGAAGACACCTTTTGGAAGTCAACCAATCATAAAAGGTGCCTTTCCATTGTGGATGAGGATGAATCTTTGAATCTAATCATAATGATGCAACCCTTCACCAATGGACACGATTCTTCATTTGGTTAGACGCAACCCTTTACACTCTATAAATAGGGTTGAAGACTAGTCAATTTCATAGAGAGTGGGCAAGGATAGAATATGAGCAATGAATAGTAGTATGAGTGTATAGATGGAGAGTGAAAATTTCTAGATTTAGCTACGTTCAAAGTCTTAGTGAGAAAAAGTATAAGTGATTCGATTCTTATTTCGATTGCTATATTTCTACACAAATTCGAGCATTTGTTGTATGAGTTAATTGCAAAGCACTTATCAATTAAAGTTTTCATTCTTCAACATTCTATTATTCGATATTCACAAAGAATAGCATCCTAGCGGAGTTTCTATACGAGTCGAGACCGAATTCAAAGTAGATGTAGGAATTGCGAGAATTGACGGCCCCCATTAAAGAGTGGATATGGTTTGATCAACTTTATCTTTCACTTGTATACCTTACAACTTTACTTTATTTTTTGCTTATACTTTCTATTTCGAAATTTATGATATATCTATGAGTCATAATGAGTATTTCGTGTTGCGCCATTTATTTTAATCAAGTTATATGCTTTCAAGTTAACTTTAAGAGTGATTTCGAGTTAAAAAGATTTTGTATGATCATTGGATCTTTGATTATAACGCTTTTTAGTGAACCAACATTTTTGGAATGGTAACTTGCCAAAAATGGCTATGTGAGAGCGACCCGTACTAAGCATAGTATTATAGTTATCCAGGTTCTTATAAGTGTCATAATTCGTTTACCCTAAATTTAGAAAATTCATCTCATGTGTTGCTCTGTGATGAATTATTGAATATAGAGCATCTAGAACCGTATTTGTTAAAGTTATTTAGTGTACGAAATATTTTTGATGATTTTACATGTCTTTCTCTACTAAACTTGTTCTTAGGAAACATCTATATATTTTACATTTTGTCTAGTCCATTCATACATCTATCTATTTATCCATCTATCATCCAAACCCTCCAAGATAAATTATCTTATTTTGTTTATTCTGTAACTCTAGTTGGTCTTTAGAACTGAATTCCTTCTCTGTGGGATCGATATCTTTTAAAACTACATCGAAACTGTATACTTGTAGTGGTCACCATTTTTATATTGATAAGCGTTATTGAAAACACCTGTTCGTATTTTGAACTTTTATCTTATCAGTAGAAAAGTGGGAAATAAGGTTTTTGGCATTGTTACTAAATTTAAGCCTATCGGAACTAGTATAGTCAAAATCTTGCAATCATTGAGTGGTAGGTCGGTGCGAACTATGATGGTGTGGGCTTGGAAGTAGTGGCACCATTTTTAGGAGGCCACTATTAGCACGAATGCCACTTTCTCCATTCGGCCATATCTGAGTTAGGCCCCTTTTAAAGCACGGCCGCCATAGTAGAAGGGGAATTGGTTAGCTCCCTCTTCCATGAAGAGCACCATTACTAAATCCTCCTCTGAGGTACTTAGGTATAGGTAGAGAGGCGAGCTGGTAATGGGTTGGCTCAGCAGCGACGGAGAGACCAAGAAGGCTTTGATTTCCACGAGTGCCTTACTACAGCCTTCCCCCCACACAAATTTCTTGGCCTTCAAAGCTTTGTAAAATGGGATGCGCATGCATCAGCGGGCCGCACATGAAATGAAAAGACCTAGGGCATTGAGTTTGTCATTGAGGCTCTGAACGTCTTTAATCCTTTGAGGTTCTCTCAGTTGTAGCACCGCCTTTATCTTGTCAGGGTTAGCCTCTATTCCCCTCTACCAGACTAAGTATCCTAAGAATTTTCCTCCTGCTACTCCAAAGGGGCCTTTCTCTGGGTTGAGCTTCAGTTCATATTTTTCCAAGAGGGCGAGCACCTTTGCTATATCCAAGGCATGCTCTCCTTCAGCCTTACTCTTGATGATCATATCATCAACATACAATTCCACCTTTTTTCTTATCATATCGCCAAAGATGTCATTCACCATCCTTTGATACATGGCCCCGACATTTTTTAGGTCAAAGGGCATGACGTTGTAGCAATATATCCCCTCATGCATCATGAATATTGTCTTTTCTTATCCTCCTCGGCCATTGGTATTTGATTGTATCTCGATGCAGTGTCCAGCATGGTGTAAATTACGTAGCCCGTTGTGGCATCTACTAGCATATAAATGCTAAGGAGCAGGTAGTTGTATTTCGAGCATGCCTTGTTCAAGTCTATAAAGTCAACGCACATGCGAAATTTGTCATTTGCCTTTTTTACCAATACCACATTGGCGATCCAATCGGGATACCGTACGGCCTTAATATAGCTTGCTTTAAGCAGCCGAGAGACTTCCTCTTCAATGGCCTTCTGTCTTTCTAGTGCGTGGCTTCTTCGCTTTTGTTTGACTGGCTTAGCCTAGGGTAACACATTCAGCCTATGTTCGACCACTTCAGGGCTAACCTCGGTCAGATATGCTAAAGTCCATGCAAATGCGTGGACTCGATCGCGCAGCTCCACTAAGATTTCTTCCTCATCTTCTTTTTCAATCCCTCAGATATACACACTACCTTGCCCTCCTCTAAGGTTACTACCACCATGATATATACTGGTTCGATGGTTCGGTCAGGTTCGAGTTCTATTTCTACAATTAGAGGTTCGGCCTTAAGGGACATTAAGTATATTTCCTGAGTGGCTTGCTGATTTCCTCGGGTGGTGGCTACCCCTAGTGGGTAGGTATTTAGATAGTTAGGTATCAAAGGATAATGACGCCTTCAGAACCTATGATGAAGGGGAGTCTGAGGATTATATTGTAAGCTAGAGGGATAATACGATCAAGAATTCCACCCTTGTCTTCCATCGGGTGCCATTTTCTACCAGTGATATGGACAGGTTTACCAATCCACAGACACGCACAATGTGGCCCCCAAGCCCTATTAACGGCACCTGATGAATAGTGAGGTGGTTAAGGTTTCCTCCAATCGCATCAAAGACCTTTTTAGACATAACATTGACTGAACTGCCTGTGTCTACTAGGGTTCGCATGACTTGGAATCCTTCCACTATCATCTCGATCACCAACACGTCGTTATGTGGTGAGGGTTTCTTTTCTTGTGAGAAAGTATAGCATGTCTCACCTCCTCTATCTGTGTTGTCATAATTGAACGTGTTATCTCTCTTCCTCTTCTTCTGTGTGGTCCCTCTAGCAATCACGTGTATTACCCCTCGAGGAGCGGGTTCATCGATGCCTTGACGAGGCGGTTGATACCCTAGTTCAGCGCTGCGTAGTTCATCTTACCGAGGGGGTCTCCTCCCCTCATCGCACTGTTTATCTTTCAGTGGGTCACGGAGGAAGCGGTTGAGTTGTCCTTCTACGGCCTTCTTATTCAACTCACAGGCCAACTCTTGGCAGTCCTCCGTGTCATGCCCCTCACTTTTGTGGAACTCGTAGTTGGTCCCTGGCTTCCCTTTGTATTTCATCTTGGGGGGATATTTGATATCTTTCCCATTCTTTTCAATCCACATCAGGACTTCCTTTTTCTTGTTGTTGAAGGGGATGAATCCCTACATCTCGCGCCGAGGCATCTCTGACCAAATGGTCTGCCTGTGGTCTTGCTCTCCACTCCCAAAATCTCACCGCTTCACCGACTCCTCCCTTGCGACGGCCTCAATTTGCTTGGTGTTTCTTTTGTGGGTTTCCCATCATACCCATTTCCTCGCCATCTACATCAGCATTGCTAAGGTGGTAGGTCTCTCAGTAGAGATATCCTTTGCTAAGTCCGTGCTGTAGCAATTCCTTGTAAGCGCCTTCGAGGCTATGTCAATGTTGTTATCCCTAATTTCAAGGGCCACCTTCTAGAATCTCTCCACGAAGTCTACAAGGGCTTTGTCAATTCTCTGCCAAACCATCTGCAACTCTTGGACTGTTCGGCTAGGTGGTATATATGTGATGGAGTATATGGTAAAGCTTTTCACCATCATGTTAAAGCTTGTTATTGACCCAGGTTTGAGGCTCTCAAACTGTGTGTTGTGGGTGTGATTAGCGTAGTGGGGAATAATTTGCAGAGCATGGCATCTATTGCATCGGTTGACTCCATGCATTGGTAAAAATAACAAACGTGCGTTATGGGATCCCCTACCCCCGAATACTAGTGCAAGCGGGGTTTCTTGAATCCTCTCGAGAACTTTTCAGCATGGATGCGAGCATAATATGGCGAAGCGGTCTCAGCAATGTCAGGCACAGGGGCTTCCATCCCTCTTTCTACTAAAATCGCATCAACTTTCTTGGCTATTGTTGCATCTAGGTCCTCTCTGTCAGGCAGAGCTCGAACGGGTATCCTTCGCCCCGATCTAGCTGAACTCCCCTCGCTATCCAACAAGAGTTCTGCATTGCTCTTGCTCGCCAGGCTTCCACCATTGCCCTGAAGTGACTCTTTCATAGACTCCTTTGTGTCTTGTCTTGAGGGCTCCATTTTTGTTTTTCCTTTGGCCGTGGTGGATGTCCTCTCTTCCGAGGTTCGAGGATGGCGTTAAGTGTAGCGCGAGCAGCTTTGGCCAGCCACTGATAGAGAGCCCTATGAAGGATGTTGTGTTTTCGATCTTGCCATCAACCTTTCCCTACACAAGCTCAGGAGGAACTCTTGTTCCTCCTTCTGCGAGTGCAAGATTTCGTTCATCATGTTTTGCATAAGGGCCATAGCTGCATTTTGTTGTTCAGTTTACTTGACAAGCATGGCCACCACATCCTTTTCCACTACCTTTCTTCGTCTCCTTTCCTCGAAAGTCTCTTGCCCGGTGGAAGTGGGCGCCTCCTCCGCTCTTTGAGGGGGAATTCGCATGACCGGAGCTGAGGTTCCACCTTTATTTCTAGGTTCCGGTGTGTCCAAAAACAAAATGGTCCCAGGGGTTAGAGGGGGTTTTGTTGGCTTGTTCGGGGGGGGGGGGTAGTCATGATTTTGATAGTCTGTCCACGCTCACTGCACCAATATGGTATCCGTTGGGTGAAGTCCATTGTCTTTGACGTCCTCGGATTCCTACAAAACAAGTCTGCAGCTGGAAGTGTTTCCGGTGAAGACCCTTCGATGCTAAAGTTAGCGGATTGGGAGAGGTGATAGAGGTGAATTCTCCAAATAGCAGTTACCTTGAAAGTGGGAGATTGCCTTGGTATTTATAGGAAGCTGTGTAATGATGGTGGGCGGGACCCTCTTGTGAGTTGTGCGTAAGTGGCAAGCTGTTTAGGGGTCTTTTCCACCGTCTAAGCATTAAATTCTTCCCCTCTGTCTGTCAATCTTGCATTTAATGCTTCAGTGGAGAGAGAAGGAGTGGGCTGAATCGGTAAGGGTCGCGTTGAAGGTAACTCAGCCCAGACACGGAGGGTTTTGTTGAGGAAGTAACTCGGCATAGGGGCTTCGGCCTAAGTTGACCCACTGGCACTAAGAGATGTTCAGCTCAGACGCGCTTCAACATGATCAACATGTTTTTGGTAGACGCGTGCGAGTGCTGAAGCGTTGTTTGTTGAGGAGGCCTTTCTTACTGGGCCAAGGTGTGCTACTTGGGCCTTAATGGGCCTTGGTGTCAAGTGATTTTCTTCTTATTTTCAAATTAGTGATTGGTTGAATCAAAGCATCTAAAATGAGCTAGCAGCGACCTTTAGGACGGCCTATAGGGTCGGGTAGGAAGAATTGTAATCAAGTGATAGCAGATAAAGTTAATATGCAGTTGCCAGTAATTCAAAGAGTCAGACTGACTATTTTTAAGATCAATTGAATGTTCTTGAGAAGAGTTACGTGTCAAGACTTTTTTTATGAGAAATTATATATGTTACTAGGAATTTAGTACATTTCTTCAATTCACCGGTTAAGTATTTATTATGTGTTAATTAAATATTCACCCATTTTAATTGAATACTCATTCATAAATACGCAAGCGTTGAATCGGAAAAAAACTACTATATATCAAGTACCATATATAGTTTCCCTTTTTTATATTTAAATTAGACTTTTACTTTAAGTCAAATGGTCTTTCAGTTTTCAAAGTCGGAATTCAAGTGCATATTGTAGGAAATGAAGTAACTAGTAACTTTCACCATGAGAGAACTGTGCTTATAATTTTATCTTTATTTTCAAAAAATCCGAAAATCCAATAATTGCCGCGTGATGTCAATTAAACACATTTCTCATTATCTATCTCCAATTAATTTTTCATTTCAATGAAATATAGTTGATCTTTGCTACTTTTATTCGTCCAATACATAAAAGGGCGAATATTATAAGTGGGCAAGAATTTTAAATTCGGTACAGGTATATATATACATACATACATATATGTGTATGTATGTATATATAATACAAAAAATTGACTATCATTTTATGCATACAATCATGTATTCTTTTACATAATATCATGTAGTAGATTTGAGATGAAGACTTCAACTGATTTTAGATGAAGACTTCAATATTATGAGATCGATACTTTTATTTTAACTTAAAATATTGAAAATATTCCACTTAAAATATTAATTATTTTGTTATAAAACTTAAAAAAGAATATGTTTTAAAATCTAGCAATATCTAACAAATTAATTAAGACATAATATATGTAGAATATACGAAACAATGATACTTTATTGTGTTGTATATCTTTACATAAAAAATATTGAAATTAAAAAAAAATCTTTTATAGCTCCGTTTTTGGAATCAAATAGATTTGGATATGAGTACTGACTTTATAGATCCAACTAGTTTGGTCCGCATATGCATCTAATGTTTAAAAATGGATATGGATATTGATCCAACTGGACCCTGTCCAGAATCGGTCTATGCTCATTCCTAATTAAAACTATCTATATAAGGTTGTACTAATACATTACTAGCTCCCTAAGTTTTATCAATATAATTTAAATTTCTCTATATTTTGCTTTTATCCAATTATGACTATATTCGTTGAATTTTTTTAACCTTTCCATCCAAAACAATTTAAAATGATCAAAATTGTAGTTTTCTTATAGTCACCTACATTTTTCGTTTCATCATATAAAACAATTTTGTTCTTTGACTCATCTACCTCTACATTCCCATTTTTAAAGACTCACCAATTCCATTTTTTTGGCCTTGACAAATGGATTTTTATTAAATTTGAAATAATAAAAATAATAAGAATTTTGGGTGTTATGATGAGAAAATTATAATAGGATCGAGTTCCTTCTTCCTCATGCTATTCATGAGGAGAATGGGTCAATCACCGAATCCCTATTATTATTTTTTTAGGGAAAATTTTATAAATGGGTTGAAAGTTAGGAATAGTTTCAGCCCAAGTTTTGTGTCCTAACTTATTTGACCAATTAGGTTTCATATTTACCTTCTATACGTTTCAAAGTTGCTGTGTTCACCTCCCTTACATTCTACATCAGTTTTTTAATTTTCTTATCTTATTTTACCACTATCTCTCAAACCGTTCATTTTTTTTACATGTTTTAGAGTTTTTTATTCATCTCATTTTTATCTTAGAAATGCCATCCATTTTTTATATACTTTTCCGAATTTTTTTCTTCAACTGTATGATATCCAGTAAGAAACTGGTAAGTATGTTGTATGTAACTAGTAGGAAGAACAAGTTGAGTCAAATTTGTTATGAAAGTATGGTAGGTTACACAAATACATGTCAAAAGTTTATCTCTATAGCAATAAACAAACAATTATAATCTTAAAAGTAATGAAAATGCATTAGAAAGTGATTACAACATGTAAAAAAACTCTACAAATTATTGAATCAAAATAGTAGGAATCTAGTGTGTAACTAGTAAATAGAACAAAAACGTATCTCAAAACTAGTGAGAAACTAGTAGGTAAGTAGTAGAAAACTAATATGAAGAACAAGTTGTGTCAAAGTTAATCTTGAAAAGTAACGAAAATGCATTAGAAAGTGATTAAAACATGTAAGATACAATTCTAGAAAGTATTGAATCAAAACAGTAGGAATCTGGCATGTAACTGGTATGAAGAACAAAAAATATCAAAACTAGTAAGAAAGTGGTAGGAAACTGGTATGAAGAATAAATTGTGTCAAATTAATCTTGAAAAGTAATGAAAATACATTAGAAAGTGATTAGAACATGTAAAATAAATCTCTACAAAGTATAAAACATTAGGAATCTGGTATGTAACTAGTATGAAGAACAAAAAAATGTCAAATCTAGTAAGAAAGTGGTAGGAAATAGGTATGAAGAACAAGTTATGTCAAATTAATCTTAAAAGTTAATGAAAATGCATTAGAAAGTGATTAGAACATGTAAGATAAAACTCTAGAATGTATTAAATCAAAACAGTAGGAATCTGGTATGTAATTGGTATGAAGAACAAAAAATGTCAAAACTAGTAAGAAAAGTGGTATGTAAGTGGTAGGAAACTGGTATGAAGAACAAATTATGTCAAAATAGTCTTGAAAAGTTATGGAAAAGCATTAGAAAGTGATTTATTCATGTAAGATATATCTTTACAAAATATTGAATCAAAATAGTAGGAATTTGGTATGTAACTGGTATGTAGAACAAAAAATATCAAAACTAGTAAGAAAGTGGTAGGAAACTGGTATGAAGAGCAAGTTACATCAAATTAATCTTGAAAATTAATGAAAATGCATTAGAATGTGTTTAGAACATATAAGATAAAACTCTAGAAAGTATTGAATCAAAACAGTAGGAATCTGGTATGTAACTAGTATGAAGAACAAAAAGTGTCAAAACTAGTAAGAAAAGTGGTAGGTAAGTTGTAAGAAATGAAGAACAAATTGTGTCAAAATAATCTTGAAAAGTTATGAAAATGCATTAGAAAGTAATTTATTCATATAAAATAAATCTCTACAAAGTATTGAATCAAAACAGTAGGAATCTAGTATGTAATTGGTATGAAGAATAAAAAATATCAAAACTAGTAAGAAAGTGGTAGGAAACTGGTATGAAGAAAAAATTGTGTCAAATTAATCTTGAAAAGTAATGAAAATGCATTAGAAAGTGATTAGAACATGTAAGACAAAACTCTAGAAAGTAATGAATCAAAACAGTATGAATCTAGTACATAACTGGTATGAAGAACAAAAAATATCAAAACTAGTAAGAAAGTGGTAGGTAAGTGGTAGGAAATTGGTATGAAGAATAAGTTGTGCTAAATTAATCCTGAAATGTGATGAAAATTCATTAGAAAGTTATCAAAACATGTAAGATAATTAATTAAAACTAATCAGTTGATTAAGTTCAGGAATACTTTGACGAGCATGCTTCCAAGATCAATGAGAGTAATATAAATTAGAATTAGTAGATGAATTTACAATTAAATTAGTAATCACTTCCTCCATTTTCAATTTGTTTATTTCAACTTTCTCCAATATTTGTTCGGGTTATCTCTATATTGAATTTACAAACATATATACATTAGAATTCTTTATTGGTGCATTTATACAACCCAATGAAAATCCTCACATCAATTACAACACAAAAATTGCATAATCTTTCTGGAACTCCATGGATCCTCATTTTCAATTGAAAAAAACCGATCGTAAGCTGGAAAACTGGAATTATGTAGAGAATTTAAGAATTGCAGAGAGCAGAGACTTCGATCTAGAGAAAATCAGGGAGAATCGAAACAAGGAAATGAGAATTTTGATGGAGAAAAACGTGCAATGCAAAAAGAGAAAGTGATTGAAACTTGATTAAACAGTGTATATATAGAACGTATAGAGTGAAAACTGAAATATAAAATTGGTTATACAATGCAAATTATTAGGTGAGAGGTATTTTTGCAAAACAAGTTTCAAAAACCCTACAATTTTTACAATTTCCCTTTTCTTTATATGGTTAAGAAGAAGAAGAAGAGTATTTCATAGTTGTTAATGAGCACGAAAAGGTGCCTCCTTCCATGTATGCTTTTCCATAGTATTGCATTCAAAGGAAACATATTTTGTTTACTATTTTTCTTTTTTTTTTCAATTTGTTTTATTCCAATTTTTTTCCCCGAACTAGCCATGGTTTATGTTACCACTAATAATTAAAGGTTAAACTTTATTATAAAACAATAAATAGAAATATTACAAATAATGTAGAAATAAACTATAGTTCTTCCTAATTTTAGAAACTTATTTTTGTATTTATTTTGATAAAGTAATGAAATGAGGTTGAAAAACAAAAAAAATACACAGTTAAAATATGTAGTGAAAAAGAAGGTAGATTGATAAAAAAAGACAATGACAATTTTGTCAATGCAAAATTTATTTTGATAGAAAATTTATAGAATTTAACAGAAAGAGATCTATGTTGGATGTAAACATATATAGGAAGGATTAAATTGTATTGATTGAAAGAGGTGATAATAAATTGATACCATTGAGAGGTTACAATAATTTACTCAAAATAAAATACAAACAAAGCACATTCCTGTAGCAAAAAGTTTGAATTTGTTGGAAATAAAATATAACTACAAGAATATTATAGCTATAAGAAGAGAAACATAGAGAGAATATGAAAGAGATTTTATTTCTTATCTCTTAGGTGTA
This sequence comes from Euphorbia schlechtendalii, assembly GCA_949673415.1. Classification (NCBI taxonomy): domain Eukaryota; kingdom Viridiplantae; phylum Streptophyta; class Magnoliopsida; order Malpighiales; family Euphorbiaceae; genus Euphorbia; species Euphorbia schlechtendalii. The sequence continues at coordinate 63 of CATIWQ010558173.1, read as the reverse complement.
TTGAATAAGAAAAATTGAATCATATTTATAGGAAAACTCAATGGCACAAACCGTAAATAATAA
>CATIWQ010558164.1:0-13050 GCA_949673415.1 Euphorbia schlechtendalii | reverse complement strand
ATATATAAAAAATAATGAGCTCATATTCATAGGTCCACTAATATGAACCTAAGATTAATATAAAATATGAATATAAGAATATTCGAGGATTCTTCAATGGAGATTTATTGGGATCAGAGTCGAAGATTTATCGGACTCGGTAATTCATTCTCATTTCCATATTCGCTAATGTTTGGGGATAAAATAACCATCCACATTCCACAGAGGACTCCGATAGAAATTCTCCATCCTATTGAAGCAAATCCCCATCGATTAAGATAATTATCGCTCCATTTTCAACTTTATTTTAAACAAAATAATGGTATAGTTGAAATTAGACTTGTTAACTAGGCGGGCGGCCCGACAGCCCGGCCCTGGCCCATTTCTAAAATAAAGGGTCTTGAACATTATATTTAGTATAAACCCGGCCCAGCCCAAGCCCTTTTAAAGCCCTGCTATTAAAGGGCAGGGCTTGGATATACATATTAAAACCTATTAAACCCGGCCCGGCCCGGATAAGTTATTTAGATATATTAAAAATAACTTTTACATTACTCAGGCCCATCTTTTACTAATACCAACCCAACTATTATTTGTCTAGTATATAAATTAATAGAACTCTCTTAGCCCTAATTCCTAAATCTAAGTACTCTGCCCATTTCATCTCTGCAATTTTCATTTTTTCAATTGAAGCTCCTCTCATATATATTAATAGAAACTTGCTTAGTTCTTTTTTTCAATTAATGCTCCTCTTATCTCTCAGTACTTTTTTTAGAAGACTTTTTTTAGAGTTTTTATTTTGGATTTGGATTGTTTTTATTTAATCTACTTGGATGACTTTTTTTGTTGTTTGATTTTATCAATTTGAAAAATTATCGGGCTCAATTGTCGGGCTTTGAACAAGATATTTCAACTTTGACCCTGCCCGGCCCTGCCCTGTACTTTTATCGAAAAGGGCGGGAAGGGCTTGGACAGAGTTATTTATATAAAAACCCGCCTAAGCCCGGCTCTGACCCTAATAAGTCCGCCCAGTTAACAGGTCTAGTTGAAATACGTAGAAAGTTATCGGGGATCAAACTAATGAGTATTTATAAGGACCTCATATGTGAGTCAAAGATTTGGGCCTTTGTGAAATATGGGCCGGATCCAAATTTAGTCACCCATCCCAAAATATAACTCAGAGATGTGTAATAATTATTTGGTAAAATTTAAAAACATGTGTTGTGATTAAAAAATTTTCAAAGAATTTTTTTTTCAAAAGGTTAAAAGTTAGCAAAATTATGTTTTTTTAATTTAAAATTAAATTATAAAATGAGGTAATCTTGTTTATTTTGAACTGAAATTTAGCAACATAGTTAAAAATTATATAATTCACCTTAGTGATAAAATTTAAATTTCTTTGGAAGTACAAATATTTTTTTTAAATTAAAACGTAATTGTTAAATTTAGAAAATTATAATAAAATGAATAATTTCTAAAAATTACTTAAATTTTTTATAAATAATTCTTAAATAATAATGTTAACTTATATGAATTTTGAATTTATTGAAATATTATCTGGAACACTACTATTTTCAGCAAAGAAAAGTTATTTTCCTTGATTTGCAAATTTTTGACATCACGAGTACCATTTTGCTAACAATAATCATTTTGCAAAACCGTCAAAGCACGGGGCATTTTTTAAGATTACCCTATTTATTTTGAGGTAAAAGTAAAACACCAAAGTGCTTGTGAGATCTTAAGGCCTTGTTCTCTTCAACTACAATTCAGTTAAATTAAATTAAGTTAAGTTCAGTTCAGTTAAGTTCAATTATGTGTAGTTATAAATTTACACTGAAATAAGTTCGGTTCAGTTAAGTTAGGTTTAGTTAAGTTTTCAGAAGTTGAAGAGAACATGATCTAATTACGTTTGACTTATTTTGTTCAATGCAAGAAGGTTTGGGCTTCCTGCGCAGCTGTTAAGAATTGATTCATTTTTGTTTGGGTTATTTTTTTATTTACCATATTTTCTCATAAAATTTAGGCTATGCAAATCTTTAATTTTACAAAACTCAATGATAAGAATCTTTTTCTTTCTTTTACTTGAAAAGGAAAAACATTTTTTTCCTTTTACCATTTTTTAAGTTGACTTTGTCAATCTTATAACTACCCTCTCTTCTTATTTACTTTGAATTTTGCAACTTCAAGAGTCTATTACTCACAAACCGTTGATTTTTTCGAATCGACGCTTTGAAATATTTAGATCGTTTTAATTTTTTTAAAAAGAAATACACTTTAATTTTTTAGAATAATAAAATAATGTTTCGCAATCTTATATGGTGTATAATTGTGGTATGCGTTAAATATGTTATAAAGTTGTAATAATGAATTTATATAAAAAAAATTTCTACTTTATATTCATAACAGTACTGATTTCTCTATAAAATCATGGTATGAAGACCTTAAGTCTAATATGAAAGCTCTTATACATTGTATAATAGTGGTTATGTTTACAACAAAACTCACTTTCTTTTCTAGTAAAAAAAATAATTTATCGTAGTCTTATACATAGTATAATAGTTGTATAACCTCCGTTTTTACTACTTTTTCATGAAGGCATTATACATGATATAAGAGTGGTATAGTGTATTCTATATAATCTTTTTTAAAATACATTATACCACTCTTATACATTGTATAACGCCTTCATGAAAAATTATTATTTTTATTATACAGCTATTATACTATGTATGAGATTGCGATAGATTTTTTATTTTTACGAAAAAAATAAAGTGTATGCCATTTTAAATATAAAATTAAGACGAACAAAATATTTCAAATCGTCGATTAAAAAAACTTAACGATTTAGGAGATATGGAGGTTTGAAGTTGTGAATTCTAAATTAAATAGAAGAAACAAAATGGTTACAAGTAAAAGAGGATAAAAAGAAAAAAAAATTAATAAAATGGCAAAATGAATATTAATTTCTCATTAAAATCTAACTTTTGTAGGTACATGGTTAAATTACCTTTTTTGTTTTTGCTTGTCTTGTATGGCAAATCCCAACCTCGTCTTCCAGTTTCAATAAACTTTAATTTCAACATCTTGTGTAGCTTCCTAGTGAACATTTAAGAAATTTGATTGGAAAAATTTATTTAAGATATATTAGAGTTTAACTTCATGGCCTAAACTGCCTTGGAAGAACCGATGTTAATATTGTAAATTTTCTTTAAAAATGGAAATATATTTGAGGCACAATTCTTTCGATACAAATTCCGGCTTTGAATCATATCCAAACATGAGATGAGATTTGAATTGAGAGTCGAAATTCCATCTAAACCTGAAAGCCTTATTGTTAAAATGCATTTTGTATTTTTTGAATTTGTAGTTTAGTGATTCGGAATCTGAGTTTGTGCCAAGAAAATTATTAACATGTGGTGGAGATTATAATAACACACAGACAATTACCAACTTAATAATTGGACAAATTTAAGTGTGATTATTCAGTGGGCTCATTTCTAGTGTGGAAAAAGACAAGACTTGCGTTTTCAACTTATGTATGATTCGACTAATTTAATAAGAAAAAACTTTTGTATTAATAAACAGGGAAATCGTAAAAAATTAGGGTTTCTGGAATTTATTTACAAAAATACATTCCAACAAATAGTTTGTATTGTATAACCAATTTTAAGTTTCAGTTTTCACTCTATACGTAATATACATTGTTTTACCAAGCTTCGATTGCTTCTTCTTTTTGCATCGTGCATTTCTCTCCATCAAATTCTCTCTTCCTTGTTTCGATTCTCCTCGATTTTCTTTAGATCGAAGTTTCTGCTCTCTGCAGTTCTTAATTTCTTTGCACAATTCCAATTTTCTAGCTTTCGATCAGTTTTTTTTTTAATTGAGAATGAGGATCCATGGAGTTGAAATCTTGTTATTGCTGATTAGGTTCGATTTGTCTTTTTGTTTGTTTTTGTTGTTAATTTGCAAAAGGATTATGCAATTTTTATGTTATAATTGATGTGAGGACTTCGTTGGGCTATATAAATGCACCATGACATGTAATCCGTCCATTATGTGTTTTGTGAAGATGCCTAAATGAATTAATAAAGAATTATATTGAATATATGTTTGTAAATTTAATAAAGAGATGGCTCGAACAAATATTGGAGAAAGTTGAAGTAAATAGATTGAAAATGGAGGAATTGATGGCTAATTTAATTGTAAATTCATCTACTTATCTGATATTTATCACTCTTATTGGTCTTGGAAGCATGCTCTTCAAAGTATTCCTTAACTTTAATCAGCTGATTAGTTTTAATTAATTATCTTGCATGTTCTTTTCTAATGCATTTTCATCATTTTTCAAGATTAATTTACCAATTATCTACCATTTTCTTACTAGTTTTGACATTTTTTGTTCTTCATACCAATTACATACCAGATTCCTACTATCTTGATTCTATACTCTCTAGAGTTTTATCTTACATGTTCTGATCACTTTTTAATACATTTTCGTTACTTTTCAAGATTAATTTGACACAATTTGTTTTTCATACCAATTTCCTACCACTTTTTTATTAGTTTTGATATTTTTTGTTCTTCATACCAGTTATATACCAGATTTTTGCTATTTTGATTCATACTTTATAGGGATTTATTTTACATGAATAAATCACTTTCTAATGCATTTTCATAATTTTTCAAGATTATTTTGACACAACTTGTTCTTCATATCAGTTTCCTACCACATATTTATCACTTTCTTACTAGTTTTGACATTTTTTATTTTTCATACCAGTTTCATACCAGATTCCTACTATTTTGATTCAATACTTTGTAGAGCTTTATCTTACATGTTCTAATCACTTTCTAAGGCATTTTCATTACTTTTTAAGAATAATTTGACATAACTTGTTCTTCATACCAATTTCCTACCACCTACCTACCACTTTCTTACTAGTTTTGACATTTTTTACTCTTCATACCAGTTACATATCAGATTCCTACTATTTTAATTCAATATTTTGTAGAGATTTATCTTAAATGCTCTAATCAATTTCGAATGCATTTTCATTACTTTTCAAGGTTAATTTGACACAACTTGTTCTTTATACCAGTGTCCTACCACTTGCCTACCACTTTCTTACAAGTTTTGTCATTTTTTGTTCTTCATACCAATTATATACCAAATTCATATTGTTTTGATTCAATACTTTCTAGAGTTTTATCTTACATGTTCTACTCACTTTCTAATGCATTTTCATTACTTTTAAAGATTGATTTGAACAACTTGTTCTTCGTACCAGTTTCCTACCACTTTCTTATTAGTTTTGATATTTTTTTTTTCATACCAGTTACATACCAGATTCCTACCGTTTTGATACAATACTTTCTAGAGTTTTATCTTACATATTCTAATATCTTTCTAGTGCATTTTCATTATTTTTCAAGATTAATTTGACACAACTTGTTCTTCATACTAGTATCCTACCACTTACTACTAATTTCTTACTAGTTTTGATATTTTTTTGTACTTCATACCAGTTAATACCATATTCTTATTGTTTTGATTCATTACTTTGTAGAATTCTATTTCATTACTTTTAAGATTATAATTGTTTGTTTATTGCTATGGAGATAAACTTTTTACATGTATTTGTGTTACCTATCATACTTTCATAATAAATTTAACACAACTTGTTCTTCGTACCAGTTACATACCACTTATGTACCAGTTTCTTACCAGATATCAAACAGTTGAAAAAATAATTTCAAAAAAGTATATCACAATAGATGGCGTTTCAAAGATAAAAATGAGACGAACAAAAAATTCTAAAGCGGCATGTCAAAAAAATGAACGGTTTGAGAGATAATGGCGAAATGAGATAAAAAAAATTAAAAAACAAGCGTAGAAAGTAAGAGAGGTGAACACATCAATTTTTGAACGTATAGAAGGTAAATATGAAATTTAATTGATCAAATAAGTTAGGATACAAAACTTGGGCTGAAATTATTCCTAACTTTCAACCCAGTTATAAAATTTTCTTTAATAAATATCGATGTGAAATAGAAATAAAAGGTTTGAATTTGAGCGTGTGCCCAATTCATCAAATTTATCTAACTCAATCATATTAATTAGTACCCACTCTAAAGTGATTAAATTTGTTACGAAGTAGTAAGGTCATCTTCGTCCATTATTTTATATTTTCAACTTTAAACTTTGTTTTTACAATTTTAACATTATTTATACAATTATTACGTTAAATTTACTCATATTCATTACTTTACTCTTCTATTCTAAAAAATTTTCTTTCCATCAAAAAATATTTTTATTTATTATTATTACTATTATTATAACATCATGTTATTCTTATAATTATTTACAAAAATATATAATTTTATATATATATATATATATATATATATATATATATATATATATATATATATATATATATATTTTATGTTAGATGGTAAATTTGAAATAAAAAATATAATAAAATTAATATTTTAATATTTGATTAATAATACATGTTTCATGTATGTTTTTTAGAAATAAACAATTTATAAATTAAACTAATAGTAAGCTTCATTTAAGTGGCAACAAAAATTTATAATAAAATTATAAAACTCAATTTACCATTATATTAAACTCAAATTAACTATGTTATTATTTAATATATTTGTTTGTTATTTATATTTTTTTAATTCTAGTTTAGTTTTCTGGTTCTAATGTGTATTTATTTATTTTGTGATGTTTTAATGCTTTTATTTTATTTTTAAAATTTATAACTGAACATTATATCGATGTAACGTATTTTATTTCTATTATATTATCCAATTTTGAGATTTTTTTGTCTATATTCAAATTTAATTAATATAATCATAATTTTACATATAAATAAAAATTATTGTTATAAACTCTAAATATATTAAATCTTATAATTATTTAAAGCACATTGAAATTATCATTAATTCATAATTATAAAAATATATAAAAAGTCAACATAATAATAAAATATTAAAAGGTAATAATAAAATATTAAAAAGTAATTTTCGAGTAAGGCGCAAGATACTTCAAATTTGAAGTATTCCATGTCTTACTCCATAAAGAGAGTATGAATTTGAAGTAGGGTTAGAGTTGAACCCTACTTCAAATATAGCAAAAACTTCGATTATGAAGTATAATTGGAGATTGTATAAGAACTTTTTATTTTAGGTTGATTTAGACAAATTTTTGTTAAATATTTTACACGATCTCACGGATTTTGGTGAAATCGAAACCGAAACCGAAACCCATTTGCACAATGGTTTTAGGTTGGTGATATTTGCTGCCCATTTTTACATTTATCACCCCTCATAATTCCTTATATTTTATCTATATTAATCTATTAAAATAATAAGTAATGTTATTTATTGTCTTTTTTACATGTGTCGCTCCCTAAAATTATTTCTATACCATTAATAATTAATTTTATTAAAAAATTATATTTAATCCAAATAATTTTAAATAAAAGTTTAATATTTAAAATTATGAAAAAATGAATTATTTTATATTATAATTATGAGCAATAAAAAAAAGTCAAAATTAACAACTAAATTGCTAACAAATAATTGTATTTTTTAAGCATATGATATATCGAATTTAATAAAGCTTCCCATATTCTTGGTTTGTTTCATATAACATTTTCCATTCATTGACATTCAAATTCCATTTTGAAACCACATTGTTGGTACAGGGGAACGAGAGAATTCACTTCTAAATTTAAACTTGAAAGGGAGGGAAAGAAAATGTAATATTTTAGAATTTTGTTTAGTTTCCTTTTTAGAATTTGTATTATTTTTCTAAATAAATTTATAAAATGAACTAATTATTTAATCGTTGTCTAAGATTTGTATTTTTGTAATTATTTCTATATTTATTTTAATTTAAATTAAATATATTATTTATCTAGTTTGGAATAAAATATAATCATAAGGACATTTTCGTAATCTTGAAATATGAATATAAAACTAATTCCATTGATCATAAGGACATTTTCATCGTCATGGAGGATGATAAGTGTAAAAAATAGCCGCGAATAACGATTCAATAGTTTTATTACATGCTCGTGCTCCCACTTTAATTTTCATTAGATTTTGTTGCACTGAAAAGTAACACACTTAGCAAATATACTAGTGTCAGATTGCAAAGTGGCAAGTAAGAGTATCGTATCTCATAGGAAGGTCTTTAAGTCTGTTTGTGCTTTTCCTGATCTGATAAATGGGTTAATGGAAGGGTAAATGTGATTTCTTAAAAGTGAGGGTTTTACTCAACAATTTAAGATTAGCTACAATACTTAAAATAGAATTGGAGATTGATTTAAATTAAATTAATAAAAGACTTTAATTCAGTCCACCCTCATAACAATCTAAAGCAATCTTCCCTGATTACAGCACAAATCCTTGCTTAGCAATCCTAATCCAAGGTTTCTTAATCCTACCTCCCTAAAACCGCCTACCAAGCTAGTTTAGTTTCTTAGTAAGCTAAATATACTTCACTTTTCAATCCTTCATATAAATAACAAAGTAGCATTAAGTCTAGTTAAGCATTCACCAAGTGAAACCCAAGGCATATTAGCATTTATCTCTCGATTTCATGTTAAATATGTGTGTGAAGGTCTTCTATGCTGAGCAGGTCACCTTTCGGTTCTTGCTACTCAACATTATGCATGAAAGTGATTAAATTTCACTTAAATAGTAAAGTACTCATCCACACAAATATTCAAACTAAGCAAAGTAAAGATATTTTACAGTGGAGGGAAGATCTCCTTAGACTACCTTTTATAAGGCAAAATGAACTAGATGGAAGACTACTCACCCATCTAAATTAATGATTCAACCCACTCCATAAATGAAGAGAACTTAAAAGAGTAATAAAAATGACACTAAAGTAGAGAGAAAATGAAAGTTGAATAGGAATAGATAGATCAGGCTCGGCCGAAAAGTAAAAGAGCTTAAGGGATTTACCCTTAGCTTTTTCCCGCCAAAAAGGCACATGGTTCAATAAAAGGTCCCAAAAACCAAGGTCATTTCTAGCCACAAGTTCACAAAATATCTTGATTAATTGTATTTACATGAATAAAATAATGCGCACTTGCTAATCAAACGGGCAACTAAGAATAAAGTAACCAAACTAAGTTACTTTCAAAAAGCAAACTAAATTTCTTCCCAACTACGGCAATTTCTCTCTCCTGGTGATATCAGCAGCGGTCTTCTCCTCTTAGCACAACCCGTCTTTTCCCATCTTTTTGCCTTTTCCCTGCACCGCCTTCCTTCTCCAATAGAAAATCTGAAATATATGAAGGTTTTCATAAAATCTGCACATTCTTATTTGGTTTTTACCCGATTATTCCTAGCTTTTGATGACATATTCACTACTTATCAGATTTTAACGTATAAAATTAGTTCTACTATTTAGGAATCTAATTATATGTCAACTAATCAATTAGTACTGGTAACACTAACTATTATCATATAATGTTCATAAATAAATTGTGTGGCAATCAATAATTGTCATATTAATATGATATAAACTTTTGACAACAGTTAAAATTTAATAAAAGAAATGAGATGAAATGAATAAATGTCACAAATCATGTCAATCAATACAATTTTTTGTTGTATCATTTTTCTGGAACTTTGTTCCGATTATATTCAGATCCGACCTGGATCGTATACCTAATTTTGATAGTAAGTTTCCCAATAAGAATTTATTTACATTTACAAACTCGAATTCAAAACTTTAATGATAACAAACTACTTACATGTGAGATCTAATTCTCATTTATAAGTCAACCTATACGTAATAATGCCACAAATATACATACCCTACATGAATGTTAGATTTAATTTTACCTAATTGATATGGTACTTACACGTGTAAGTTCGGGATTGGGTGAGTAACTATCCGGGGAAGGTCTTAACTGAAGAAAATAGAAATGACATCATTACAAATATTGAATAGTGGGAACCTCAACTAAGGTCTTAAAAGTTCAAACCAAAAATTTTGGAGTCATTTAAGTCCATACAAAAAATTAGGCAATCAAAATCAACCGATTGATTAACTATGGAAGTGGGAACTCCACAATCATATATAAATTAAAAAATTACATTATGGATTTTTTCAAGAATCTTGAAAAAAGAATTGAGACCTACACATTAAAAATTAGTTTAGATCACAACATATAACAATTGTATCAATAATTTATATAAAAGTTTCTAAGTAAAAACATGACTACAATATTCTAAAAAAATTAATAATAATTTTAAATATATGATTACCATTGTTTTTAATTTTTTAAAAACTGAAATTATTAGTAAAATAAAATAGTTAACAACAACTGGAGATTGTAACAACTTAACCGAAAAGATCCAACGATAAAGAAATAAATAAAAAGATACGTTTGGAACTTTAGGGTGTTTGTTTAATTAAGACAAAGTGGTTACCTCAAAACCCTACCATTAAGGAACTTCAAAGTGGGGCTTCAACTTACAATTTTAATGCTTTTTTTATTTGCCTAATTCTCCCCCTTTTTCTTTTAATTATCATAAAAATACAAAAACAAAAGGGCTCATATTATTATAAGTAAATTTCTTCAATAACATATAAAATGAGCGAATATTCTTAGGTTTTATTTGTAAATTGCTGGTATTAAGGAAGTATATAATTTTATTTCCATTTTTGGAGAAATAAAAAAAGAATCTCAAATAGATCCTTCTTACGTCAGGCTGGAGTGTAAAGATTCTAATAGGGACCCAGCAGCAAATTTAAAATCAACACCATTGCATGTGTGCCACGTGTGAATGATAATATAGTTAAAGGGGGAAATTGGAAAAAGTAAGAAATGGAGTGTTGGAATTGTAAATTAAAAAAGTGTGGTTGAGGTTGTCCTCATCATTGAACACTTATAATGGCTCTCTTCCAAACCCAAAGGAAAATTGGTCCAGTGTTTTAAAAGGCATTCGACGTTAATTAGACGTTTAGAGCCTCTAGTGATGTAGGTGGGGATTAATCGAAACCTAGGCGGGGATTAGGTGAATTAGTTTTTTAAAATATATAATATTTATTAATGAATTAAAATAATAAATTTAGCTAACACATAAAATTTTTATATAATAATATTAAAAATTCATAATTCTAGGTTTTGGCGATAATTTTATCTTCATCTCTAATCTTTATTCTTTTGCTTAAAATAGTGAAAAAAATTTTGAACTAATTTTCAAACTGTTAGATTTGTTAAATTTCAACTTACAATTAACCAATGCGCGGATGCATTGTGTAAACTGCATTAACAATATATAAAATCAACTTCATCCTAATAATTTATTATAAAACATATGATGAAAATTTGATGTTAATTAAATTTTAGAGTGAGTAAATCTCAATAATTCAAGGTATTAGTTACAAATGAGAATGGATTTAATAATATTCATTTTAAGTTCAATTCAACACAATTATAAAGAACATAGATAAATTAAGTTAAGATATTTTCTTCTTAGTATATGAAAGGTTGGTTAAAGTTTATAAAACAAATACCAGGAAACGTCAGATATAAAATGAGTTCTAGTTTTGAAAAGAAAAAGGAAAATGTTATCATCCTTAAGTTTTCGTGCTATCTTGCTCTTCACCGAAACAAAATTACCAAAACCCTAATAAACATAGTTTAATTACGATTGGGTTCTGGCCATGGCACGAGCCAACTTAGCCGCCGTCAAATTCTTTGAACATTACAAATAGCTTGTGCAATCGCCATTGAGAAAAAATCTTGACATCATAGCCCATTTCAAGTGTTACTCGTCATCTTAGTTATGTTATTGAAAACCTTACACGTTCAAACGTTGAACCCGAGGAAGTGGTTTTACAATTATCCAACTCGTACCACAAAACATAAATGATATTAAATTATGCTTTCATTTGAAAACCATACCCGTCTTTAATTTCTCTCTTTCTCATCTACTTTCTCTAAACTAGTTTTTATTTTGAGGAGGAAGAAGAGGCTCTTCTGAACGTTCTTCTTCATCCTCCCAACCATTTTGTGTGTGTGTTTGATCTCTTATATGTAGTTTCATATTTTTAGTTTCTTATGTTGAATAATCCAAATATGATATTTTATTGAGCTTTTTCTATGTTATCGTCTTCTTCAATTGTAGATCATTATACTTAATACAACTTTGATATTTATCATTGGGTTGGACTCCATATGAATCTCGTAAAAAAAACTTGTTAATCTTTCATATAAGGTGCCCGGATCTATCTCTTTTAAACAAGATTGCTTCAAATATGTGAATTTGGTTGGTATAAGGAGTATGCTGAAATTCTTATGATTGTGGATCTTTGATAATGTGAAATGGAGCTTGAGAAAATATAGATTGTGGAATTGTGTTTTTTTTTTTAATTTTTTATGTGTTCCTTTTGCTCTTGTGCCAGGTTTTTCCTATCTCTTAATATGGTAAAATTATGTTTCTCTGATGTTGGTAGGATATTTTGTTTAATTTATGTATTAGTTAAGATTTACTCCAATTATTTGCACAATGATATATTCCTATTTTGTCAAAAAAAAAACATTCAAGTGTTTCTTTCTTTATTTGCATTTATCTTTATCATGAGATCTTTACAATAAATACACTATACATCAAATTGCTTGCATATATGTATATAACTTTTAGAATTGCAAACCATACGTAATGATCATAAGTTGAATAATGAATTTTGGGTTGGAATTAAAACTCTTTAAGGATGAAATCAATTGTAACAGCAATGATAAAAATGAATAAAATTTCATATTATAACTATATGAAAACAAACAGACAGTACATGATGCATTAATCTGTCTATTGGTAATGAAAAATTAAAGAAATACTCCATTTGAAACGTAATAAAATGACATCAAGATATATAACAATGGGATGAAAATAAACATTGAAAACAAACAAAAGAATATAGCACAAATAAATATAATAGGGAAAAGTGACAATGAATTTGGCAGCCAAGAGTATAAATTGGATTCCAAAATAAATAGAATATGCAAATGGAAATAAAATATATAT
>CATIWQ010558144.1:0-57402 GCA_949673415.1 Euphorbia schlechtendalii | reverse complement strand
TAGATGAACGATCACAAGTATTAGTATGAGATAAATATGTGTGTTATAACTTTTGTTGACATAAGTTAATAAAAAAAAAATTTATCACTATGATTAGTATTCTTTTTTTTACAGTATACAGTATAGGATAGGGTTGTTTCATATTGAGAGAAAAATCAAATGAAAGAGAGGATAACCAATGAGTTATGCAAAAGGTGATGAATGGTATGGAGCAGAAACTGGAACCATTCAATAAGTGAAAAAAGAAAAGTAGCATAGCATGAAAAATGGGTGCAAAGTACAAATCTGTACTTAAAAAACATATGCTTAAAAAACTGAGAGAAAGTGGTATGGAGCATAAAATGCAACAACTAAAAAAAGGGGAGAGTGGTATGGAGCCTAAAATGCAACCACTAAGAGTGTTTTTAGCATCCTAGGTTACCTAAAAATACCTCAAAACCAAATTTTCCAAAGTGTGCTCCCTTTGTCCTTTATACTTTATACTATACTTGAGAGAAGGAAATATTTGAGCAACCATATAACACTTATATGAATTCGGTTGACCCTCCATTAAAAGAAAAGGTATGCAACTGAACTATATAAATTGCACATTACTAATTTATGGAAAATTTCAAACTTTTACTTGAACTTTATGCAACGTGGGAATGTGGTACTCACAATGATAGTCTTTCGCCAAATGAGGTACAAACTTGAATACTGTTTTATACACTTCTGTTGTGTTTACCTTGAGGACAAGGAAAAAGTTAAGTGTGGGGGTGTGATAAGTGTATAATTACACTTATTATCATGATATTTTCAATCATAAAAACTATATGGTTTAGAGTCATTTTATACTTCATATAATAGATTTCACGTGGTATGTAGTTATTTTTTATGCAAGTGCGGAAACTATGTGATTCTTGAGAGTAAAATGATTAAAGATGGAATTCTATGGAAAAAGAGTGAAAAAGGTGCAAAAAAATGCGTGGAACACAATGATTTGGCTTAGGATCGGAGTTATAAAAAATCAATAAAGTTGCAAAGAAGAATTATGAAGAAAAGCATGGTTCACGATCGTGACACCCATTCACGGTCGTGACTTGTTACACTTCACTTCCAGAAAGTTTCCAATCATTATTCATGATCGCGACATGTGATTTGCGCCCGTGACTTGTGATGGTTATTAGTTATCTCTTCTCAACTACCAACCGCCAGATAAGAACGATCAACCGCCATTAATCGCCATCAATTGTCAACCGAAAAGACACCTTTTGGAAGCTAACAAATCATGAAAAGGTGTCTTTCCATTATGGATGAGGATGAATCTTTGCATCCAATCATATTGAAGTGATGCAACCCTTCGCCAATGGACACGACTCTTCATTTGGATAGACGCAACCCTTCATACTCTATAAATAGAGTTCAAATTCAACCAATTTCGTGGCATGAGTAGTAGGCATTGAATGATAGTATGTGTGCATAGTTAGGGAGTGAAATATATATAGATTTCACTACGTTCAAAGTCTTAGTGAGAAAAATGTATAAGTGATTCGATACTTATTTCGATCACTAGATTTCTACACAAATTCGAGCGATTATTGTATGAGTATTATTGGAAAGCACTTATCAATAAAAGTTTTCATTCTTCAACATTCATTTGTTCGATATTCACAAAGAATAGCATCCTAGCGGAGATTCTATATGAGTCAAGACCGAATTCAAAGTAGACGCATGAATTGCGGGAATTGAAGACTCCCATTAAAGAGTGGATACGGTTTGATCAACTTTAGCTTTCACTTACATACCTTACAACTTTACTTTGTTTTCTACTTATACTTTCTATTTCAAAGTTTATGATATGTCTATGTGTCATAACGAGTATTTCATCTTGCGCCATTTATATTAATGAAGTTATATGCTTTTGAGTTAACTTTAAGAGTGATTTCAGGGTTAACAAGATTGTGTATAATCACTGAATTTGTGATTATAACATTGTTTAGTGAGCCAACATTTTTAGAATGGTAACTTGCTAAATATGGCTATGTGAGAGCGACCCGTACTAAGCATAGTATTATTGTTATCCAAGTTCTTATAAGTTTCATAATTCGTTTACCCTAGATGTAGAAAAGTTATCTCATGTGTTGCACTGTATGACTTATTAAATATTTAGGCATCTAGAACCGTGTTTGTTAAAGTTATCTAGTGTATGAAATCTTCTTGATGATTTTGCATGTTTTCTCTACTATACTTGTTCTTAGGGAATATATATATTTTACATCTTCTCTAATCTGTTCATACATATATCTATTCATCAGTCTATCATCCAAACTTATCTTATTTCATTTTTTCCGTAACTCTAGTTGGTCTTTAGAACCGAATTCCTTCCCTATGGGATTGATATCTTTTAAAACTACATCGAAACTGTATACTTGAAGTCGTCACCATTTTTCTATTTGATAAGCGGTATTGACAACACCTATTCATATCTTGAACTTTTGTTTTATCAGTAGAAAAGTGGGGAACAAGGTTTTTAGCACTGTTACCGAATATAAGCCTATCGAAACGAGTATAGTCAAAATCTTATGATTAGTAATTCATGATAAGGGGGTAAGCACGGATCCAAAGAAGATAGATGCAATGGCTGATTGGCCTGTACCGGCTAATATTAAACAGTTGCAGGGTTTCTTGGGTTTGGTTGGTTATTATAGACGGTTCATAAGGAAGTATGGAATCATTAGCAAACCCCTTACTGAGTTGCTAAAGAAACATGGTTTTTTTTAATGAGGCTGTCACAACAGCTTTTATGCAGCTTAAAGAGATATTAATTACTACTCCAATTTTGGCTCTGCCTTTAGTAGACAATCTATTTATTATCGAGATTGATGCTTGCGAAGGAGGGATAGGGGCAGTGCAAATGCAAGAAGGCCATCTAGTGGCCTATATCAGCAAGGTGTGAGTGGACGACACGGAGCGGTGGACCAAGAGCGTGTGCAAAATGAGAGGCGTGGTCCATCGGGGTGTTTGAAAAAGAGTGCACTGGGTTGTGGGCCTTAGGAAAAGGTTTGGAAGAGAGGGCGAAAAATCGTTTTAGATCGGTTCGAACCCGAATCCGCCGTCTCTTAGTGTGAAGTCGCCACCTGGATTAGCTCTTTCCAGAAATTAGAGTCCTGTGAGCCTTAATGTCAGGGGAACGACCCACCAAGACAAAAAGATTTGGGTCTGGGATAAGTTGCTTATTTCTTAAGTGACCACATTATATTACATCTACAGAAAACCGTATTTTCTTAGTTATGCATATTCGCACTTAGGTCGTTTTCTAGATTGAATGCATGATTTAATGCGCATGCGGAGAGCAGTAAATCCATACATCAAGCATTAAGTAAATGCAGAAAATTAAATTAATAAATTACAAAACTCGAGGGATGCAACCGCCCCCCTAATCTATTAATTACAATTCCCGTAAAAAATATTTGCAATACCCAAAGGAAAATAAATCCTAGGCATACATCTAACCTGCATCCACACAGGTTAGCAAGAGGTATAGCACATATGTTCAATTTGATTTCCGCGAGGCCCGTGTGGCCTAATTAAGCATATATTCATTTTTATTTACATGTATGTTGGTCGATTTTATTAGTGAAAATGATCACATGACAAAGCAGTGAGGACCGTTATCCGGGAATACGTTTTATTCCCTTCGTGGGGGTGACCTAAAACAATATTTAGAAACATAAATCTAGGCTAAGAATGCATAACATAGACATTTTTTGGGTTAACAATAGTAACGACGTCATTCATATCTTTACTGATTTCCTTGTGAAAGGCGATATCGATATGCGTGGCCCGAAGCGCTTCCATTGCTACTCCACACTTTAATCAACATATTAATACATTAATAAATCATATATAAATCCTAAATAATTAAAAATCAGAGGTTTGTTACCCCCGATGATGCATTTCCAAACTCAGAAGGGTCTCAGCGGGTCATTAATGACATCACCGTTCCAGACCTGCAGAAAACACACAAAACAGCAAAACGAAAATCCGAAACTTAAAACAATTATAACTTTCGTTATACTTAACCGATTTGAATGATCTTTATCATTTTGGAAAACTCAGGATGTGTAAAATGTGTATATGTAAATAAAATATTCAAAAATATTCGAAATCATACTAAAAATTTTAGAAACCTTATTGGTGCACAAAAACAGAAAAAACCGAAAACAAAACTAAACTTCAAAAAAGAAAAGCTTATAAACGTAAGCACGAACTCTAGGAACTCAGAGAATTACCTTGTAGTCATGAATCCACATTCTTCAAGATCCATGAAGTCCTCCAAGAAGCTCTCCTTATTTCTTTTTGGTTGGTTTTGGTTGTTTACCGAAAATCTCCGGAAAGGATCCATTTCTTGCCAAAGTAGATGTTTTTGAAGGTGTAGCAACCTACAAGTGAGTGATAAAGATGTTGTAGACTCTCTGTTCAAGTCTAAACCTCAAGGATTCAAGCTCGCTAACCCGAAATCTCAAGTGTTGGGGGGTGAAATTTGGTGTTTTGTTCAATAACTCTCAAGAACACATCAAGAACACTTTCCAATCTCCTTTGCACTCCTTTGCACGAAAATGTGAGTCATCCATTCTCTAATTTTAGTCCCCCCTAAATCCTTCAGCCATCCTAGCCCTTATGGGCTCCCTTCAATCCAAAAGCTCTCCACTTACTTAGTGATTTGTCCACTTTCATCTTTCTTTATCATTTTCCCCATCCCCTAGTGACTTAGTGGGTTGAACATTATCTAGGGAGGCTACAAAGTGGAGAAGACCCTGAATGGTTGTCTAATGATGGGTTGTTTTGATTAAAAAATGGAGAAATTGGAGTTTTGATCCGTCTGCCAATTCAATGTCGTTAACGACATAGCCAATATCGTTAATGACATTGTCCATATCGTTAACGACATTGGCGATGTCATTAATGACATTGCATGGCCAGACTGAGTTTTCATTTTAGGCTTGGGCTTTTTTAAGAAAAGAAAGCCTAAAGAAACAAGGTTGATGATTCCCAGACGATTTCAGGACCCTACCAAATGTGAAAATCTTACAAAGGAAAAATTACAACTTCATCATCGAACTCTTGAGTCAGGCATAAAAATCCCGTGCTCACACAAGGCTCTATGTACTAGGTGTGAGAGGAATACGTTCGACCCGCTCGGTCGTCGCGAGGTGACGGCCCCGTGAAATGGGGCGTGGGGTTTTTTCGAAAAGAGAGGTGTTGTTTAGATGTTGATTCTAAAAAGCGTGTTGGAAAGAGAGTTGCTCAAAAGTGATTTCAAGCTTAAAGACCGAAGACCTAAATCTCTAGTCTATGTTACAAAGTCGCCACCCGGATCAGCTTTTCCGGGAAAATTTAGTACAGCTTGGATCCGTTTGCCTAATCTGTACCATAGAACAGAGATTTAAGCTCGGATGAGTTACTTATTTCTTCATCATTTGAGTTAAATTATACCTTATGGAAACCACGTTTATAATATTCGAACTAAACTAGATATTTTTGGTTTATAGTTTATCACACATGCATAATACAATAAGTAAATTGTAGAAAGTAAACACGTAGGAAATTTAAATGCACCTAGTCTATGGGGGCATTAATTACATCATTGGGTTAGGGGTTTTACAAATCGCCTAAATACATAGAAATCTAAGGGATACAATCGCCTAATATACATCGATATATAAACAGATGTTTTGATACAATCGCCTAATATACCCGAAGGAAATTAAATCCTAACATACTTCTATCCTAAACTACCTGCATCCATAAAGGATAACACAAATACGGCACATCACAAGTAGTTGTAAGTATGTTCATTTTGATTTCTACGAGACCCGAGTGGTCTAATTCAAAACATCGAAGAGTTTGAAATTTCTTTTCCATAAAAAGGGTTCATTTTATACACATAAGTTGTTTAATATTTTTTAGTGAAAATGGCACATGCGAATGTTTGTTGGGTCGGTTATCCAGGAACTTTTCCCTTCGTCGGGGTTTCCTAACACACTTCATGATAATATTGATGGAAAATAAATCTAAGTACAAAAATGTAAATCATGGCATTATTGAAATCATTCTGAAGAGGAAACCATTAAAATCAATAAAATAAAATCCCGATGAAGGGAAATCGACTTCAACCATCCTAACTCCCTTCGGGACGATCTCGGTTTCGTAAAATATTCACACATACGCATTATATTACTATTAGGTTTCAAGCCTGAATGGTTACCACTAACCCTCTTGAACATAAATCGAAATCTGAAAATTTTACGAACATTCTGCTTGTATTGTACCTGAGAACTAATGTCATTAACGACATCAGCAATGCCATTAAGAGTATTGCGATGCCGTTAACAGCATCATAATATCGTTATCGACATTGCAGAGGTAGAACACTTGCATGTTTCTGTTCTTTACAATTTTTACATTTTTCAACTAGCAAGCACAAACATATGATACAAATAAGTGAGACACAACTCTAAGAACTCAGGCTTACCCCGTTGCCTTGAATCCACTTCGCTCGATCCACGAAAATCCCTGGAAAGTCCTCCTCATTTCTTTGGTTTGGTTCTCGATTTTGTCTGAAAATGAAGACTAAGTGCTACTCTTTTGTGAAGAGAGTTAAAACTCCTTGAATGAGAGTCTCAACAAGAGGAAGAAAGGAAGTAGAAATCCTTCTTCTCTCGAGTTTAGACTTTCGAAAGCTTAAAAATTCAGAAAATTACCTAAAATGGACATAAAGAATAAAAACTTCTAAATGAGTAAAAATGCTTGTTGTAGACACTTAAATCAAGTTCTATTGAGCTAGAACTCAGTAGAAAATGTCTTAAAAGAACTCTAAAGCTTAAGTTTGCTTAAACTCTCAATATACCTCACTTTCAAAACAAGTGAACTAAACCTCAAACTTGCCTAAATGACCCAAGATAACCCGAGTTCATGCCCTATCCATGAACTTACACACTCAAGTTCCAAAAATACAAGTTAAAGGAGTTAAAAGATTATTACTTAGTTATCAAAACACTTAAAATGCCTTTAGAACACTTAAAAACCAAAAACCATTCAAACCATTCTCTTAAGCTCACTCCCTTCTCCCTTTGTTTCTAAATGTTAGCTCCTTTTATTCTGAAACTCAGCTCTCATTTAAAGAGAGAGCCCCCTTCAATCCAAAAAAGTCAATGTAGGATCTTAAGCCATATCTCACTTTTTTCCTTTTTTTCAACTTTTTCCTCAATCCCAATGCAAATGAAGGATTCAAAAGTCTTACATAAGGTGTGGTAGATGTATTTCAAAGGATAAAATTTGAGCAATTGGGCAAAGATTTGCTTTTTAGCTGAAAAGTCCACAAAGTGTAATTCTGGTTCTACTACCGCTGCAATGTCGTTAAAGATATTAGGCAATATCGTTAACGATATTATGATGTCATTAACTACATTGTGATGTCGTTAACAACATTGCATGGCCAGGCTGGTCTTTTCTTTTTTAACTTGGGCTTTTTGAGGAAGAAGGAGCCCAAAGAAACAAGGCAAACGATTTTAGGACCCTGCAAAATGTAAAAAAGCTAACAATGGAAAATATTACGGCTTCATCATCGAACTCACGAGTCGGGAGTAAAAATCTCATGCTCACAGTAGGCACTTGGGATTATATATATATGAGAAGGAATCACTTGCCATTGTGAATGATGTTAAAAAATGGCACCACTACTTGTGTTGTAGAAAAATTTTGATTTGAACGGATCACCATAGTTTGAAGTATATGTTAGAACAACAAATAACCACTACTCAGCAACAAAAGTATATGGCTAAAATGTTTGGGTACAATTTTGATGTTAGTTATAAGCAGGGCAAGGAAAATACTGGCGCAAATGCATTGTCTTAGTTACTAGTGGTTGATTTGGCCGTTTTGACTATCTCCACTGCGGAGAGTAGTTTGTTACCTGTTATTGAGGCGAGTTGGGAGTCTGATGTGGAAATTAGAGCCATTATAAATGAGTTAAGGCAAGGAAAGAAGCATGGGGTTTACTCTTGGCAAGATGGAGT
This sequence comes from Euphorbia schlechtendalii, assembly GCA_949673415.1. NCBI lineage: Eukaryota > Viridiplantae > Streptophyta > Magnoliopsida > Malpighiales > Euphorbiaceae > Euphorbia > Euphorbia schlechtendalii. The sequence goes on along the minus strand of CATIWQ010558144.1, from coordinate 49,345 downwards.
CCTCAAAAGAAAGGGGAAAATAGTGGTTGGGTTGAATGTGGAATTAAGGAAGAAAATTGTGGGCTTGATGCACGATTCTGTCGTTGGGGGAAATTCAGGGGTGCAGGCTACCTTGAAGAGACTGAAGTTGACATTCTTTTGGTGAAAGATGGAAAAAGATTTTAGAAACTATATTAGGGAATGTTTGTTTTGTCAAACCTGCAAACCCGAGCTCACAAAAAATCTAGGATTGCTATAACCTTTACCAATTCTTGAAGAAATTTGGATAGATATTAGTATGGACTTTGTCGAAGGGCTACCTAAATCTAATGGCAAAGAGGTTATAATGGTGGTTGTTGACCGTATGAGCAAATATGCGCATTTCTTGAGCCTTAAGCACCCTTACACTGTAGTAGAGGTGGCTCTACTATTCCTTAACAATATCTTCAAGTTGCATGGATTTCCCTCATCTATCATCAGTGATAGGGATCCAATTTTCATCAGTGCTTTCTGGACTAAGTTGTTTAAGCTACAAGGAGTGGAGCTGCTCAAATCCATTGCCTATCATCCGCTGACGGATGGTCAAACGGAGATGGTAAATCGTTATCTGGAAACTTACCTCAGATGTATGACTCATGCGCAACCTAAGAAGTGGACATCTTGGCTATAACTTGCGGAATGGAGGTACAACACCAATTTCCACATAGCAACTCAGTTGACTCCTTATGATATTTTATATGGCATCCCTCCACCCGTGCAAATTCCTTATGTGCCAGGGGATTCAAAGATAGCTACTGTGGATAGGGATGGCAACGGGTCGGATCCGGATCGGGTCCAGCTTGGACCCGGTCCGGATCCGTTTGAACGGATCCGACCCGGATCCGACCCGGATCTGACGGATCTATAAAATTGAGATCCAAATCTTAAAAAACAGATCCGGATCCACGGATGTGTTGCCATCCCTAATTGTGGATCAATAGCTGTTTGATAGAGAGTTGGCTATGCGGGAACTGAAGCCGCAGTTGTCCAAGGCGCAGCATCGAATAAAACAGCAGGCTGATAAAAAAAGGAAGGCCAGAGAATTTTCCATAGGGGACTGGGTGTTTTGTTAAACTTCAGTCCTATAGGCAGCAGAGTTTAGTTCGAAGGGATAATAAAAAATTGGCTTCATTATATTTTGGACCATATCAGGGAATGTGGCCTACAAGCTGCGTTTTCCAAGTGATGCTGGAATCCATCCAGTTTTTCATGTTTCTCGACTTAAACTTAAGGTTCCTGACTCCAGATGGATTGCAACAGATTTTCCAGTTGCGGTTAGTGAAGTTCCTACTTCTATGGCTGTTTTAGATCGGAAAATGGTAAGTAGGGAAATCGTGCTGCCACTATGATTTTGATCCAGTGGCTTGGTCAGGATGCTGAAAGTGCAACTTGGGAGTACTCCTTTGATATACAACAGCTTTTCCCAACCTTTGACCTTGAGAGTCTTAAGGGGAAGGGAATGTTATGAGTTAATTTCAGTTGTAATTTGTTTTGCGTTTTGTTCTTCTTTGCAGTCGTTTAACTTGAACACTGAGTTTTATTCTTTGTCTTTTTGTGTAACAAGAAAAACAAAAAGGGGGAAGAAAGAGAGAGCGTGTTATAACAACTATAAAAGCCTAGAACTCTATATTATTTTTTAATAGAAAATGATCTCCTTCTTCCCTCTCAAACTTTCTCGGATTCTAATTAAATTTCCACTTAATTCTTATTACGCAAATAAACACCAAAACATCAAACCACTCTAAGTTGGATTCATCAAGCTCCTCTAAAGATTCTGAATTCCTTAAATCCAAACTAAGATATAATTAAAGTTTATAAAAAACCGTTGCTTGACATGATTTAAAACACGAGCACTGGAAATCATGTAGTGAGAATAACTCAGATGTTAGAATGTAAATTTCCAACTGTATATTAAAATATTAAACAGCAATTTCGGTGTTGTCAAATGCTAAATATTGAAAAGTAAATAACAGAAAAAAAAAAACACTTGAACAGTTTCAGAGTCTGGTAATTACATTTTTTCGAAACAATAATTTTTACTGTTGTGGAAAATAAATAGAAAATTAACCCATGAACTGAGAATACAGGGCCAATTCAAGCACCGAAATGGGATCGCAACAGAGCTGATTGATTGATTCTGCTATGTAGTACACACTAGAGCTCTTCAATCAAGAATAAAATATTCTTAATAAGAAATAGACTCATTGATATGCTTATAAATTACAAACTACTGCAGGATATTCAGCGAAAAAAACTTACCTAGCGACGTTAAGAATTGTTAGTGGTTGAATGCATATACGGTCACTTGATTATTAGCAGAAGAAAAAAATCTAAATTAATATTTTTCCAAAGAAATTATGAAGAATAAATTCGAACAAGTTTAACAAGAATGTGGCCTGTTCAATGTGGTAGCAGAGCAAAACAGAGAAACATGAACGCAAATTATAAATAGATTGATGTTTTTTCATAGCAAGTGACAAAAACTATAAACTATACGTACCTGAATTTCCAAGCAAAGAAGTACCTCTTCTTCTCTTCACCTTCTGCTGGTTCGTTTTTCGTTTTCACCCTGTTCTCCATTCTTCATCGTCTTTAATGGAGTTCTTGTTCTTCATTTGGTTCTATTGAGTTTTCATTTATATATGTCCAGCTAGTGGAAGTCTTTTTGCATATATTACCGACACATCTAGGAGTTGCTTCCATCTCGATAATTTCTTTCATCTTATTGACAGATCATTGAACGATGAATTCCGCCAAGTCTCAACTTTTTTTTTCTGTTTGTGAATTGACTGAGCCTCTGTTGATTATACTGTAATGTTGGAAACTGTTCCAGCATATTTCCGATTAGATTGAACGAAAGAATGCTTACTTCATCCTTTATCTGCTGTTCCCGAAGCTCTGCAACAGAATTACCAATTTTCTTGAAGAAGAATTCATCCACTCATACACCGAGAAATATTTGTCGATGAAAAAATTACTGACAATGGCATCAAAGCTCGGATTCATGGGTCAGGTCTTTTCTCCTTATCGTTCGGTGGAGAGGATCTTTGGCATGAATGTCAGGCCAGAAGGATGCCGCACTCTTGTACTGTTTGTTGTAAACGTTTATGATCTGCAAAAAGGTTTCAACACACAAAAATACTATTATCCTTGCAATGCAGGGAATGAGGTAAATGAGTACCACTGGCTTAACTAAGCCCAGGTATCGGTTATATGAAAAAAAATGAATTCATAGATAAGCTAATGCCATCAGAAACTCAGGCTGTCACTCAGAATTGCACACAAATAGCTGTAGCAAACTAACTTGAATTCATAAATGTTCATCAGTAATTATAATCAGCTCAAAACATTTTCAAGATAATTTAAAGTTACTGAATAATCAAATTATGATATTGGCATATCGCTACCTTCACCTTTTTCTTTGCGTTTCTCCAAAAACCGAGCCAATGATGCTTTCTGAGCTTGTGTAACCGCCACTGCATAAACAAACAAACCAGTTTTTGTTAAAATGATATTGGCATCTTGCTTTCTCTCGTGGTGAACTGCTCTCAATATTGTTCGGACTCGTGAGTGCACTTGTCCCGAGTTATATCATGGGATATGCTGTTGTTATTGCTACAACCGTTCTATTCTTCTTGACTTGTGGGTTCTTCTTGAAGAGGATGAAGATTCCGATCTATTGGAGGTGGCTTCAATACATTTCTGCGATTAAGTATCCTTTCGAGGCAATGATTTCGAACGAGTTTAAAGGCACGGAATGCTATATTGGGAATTTCGTGGAACTTTCGCCTGGACCTTTGGGAGAATTCAGCCACAGCAAACTGTATAATGGGTCACGAACTGATTTTGCGACTTGTCCTTTGATAGGTGAAGTTATTCTTCATACGAAATGGATATCGACATGGATAATTTGTGGTATGATGTTGGTATCTTGCTTGCTTGGGGAATTCTTTACCGTCTGTTTTTCTACGTCGTTCTTCGATTTTATTCTAAGAATCAAAGGAAATGAAGAGTGCTTTTTGTTCATTTGGTTTTGGCTTCTGCTTTAAGACTAATAGCCTATAAACTCCATACCTATAGGAGCTTGTAATGAATATTTCATAGAGTTTTCTTCCGTTTTTGTGCATTCATACCAATACTGGAAAATAATGGTACTTAAAGAACACGTGTTCTTATTTTTCTGTTGTTTAGTGCAACTGGTGTCCCTCACATCGTATGCTACATTAGTTTGAACAGCTTATTTATGTAGCAATTGTAAGCGGTTTATATGTATTTAAGGAAAAAAGGAAATTAGAATATAGTTCAAAAATAGTTTTCGTAAGAGAAATAATCTTCAAAAATATTATGGATAGAATGATTGCGAAAATATTGTCTCGAGCAAAAGAGAATGCTTTTATACCATTTCCTAGTTGTGTAATTGTATATCAAGTCCAAATTTATGAAACAAAATACTACGTAGTACACACCACAACTTTTGAACCAATTAAGAGCACACACACGAGAATAAGCTCTGTTTCAATGTGGTAGCAGAGCAAAATAGAGAAACATATGCTGTATGAAAGTATGACTAGATTTATGTGTTTTTCATCTCAAGTGACAATTTGTAAACATGAAAGCGTTAAAATTCGAGTATTATAGACAACTTTTGATTTCTAAATTATTTGTACCTGAACTTCCAAGTTCATAAAAAAAACTAGCAAAGAAACACCTCTTCCTCACTTAACCTTCTGCTGCTGATATGAACATAATCATGATAAACCATAAATGTCTCGATCGTCTGGAAATTTGAAAAATCATCATCGTCTGAATCCTCCTCATAATTTGAGATTGAAAAAACGATCATTTCCATCATTTTCCTGATCGTTGTCATCATCTGGATGTGATCTCTTTCTGTGATTTTTATTACGAAAAATCGAGTAAACACCGCACCCAATTATCTTCTTCGCCTTATCATCATTCTCTAATTCAAAAGAGACTTCTTTTACGAATTTACAGTCAATGTCGCAATTCCAAACAATCAAGTAAGATGCCCCTTCACAATAATGGTGATGCATCATTGATGGACCATCAAACTTGTATATTTCTGAGTTTTCGTCGATTAAAATTGCCACGGGTCTTGTAAATGGATATTCAAAAGAAGTAGAAATTGACAAAATGACAACACCAAAAACCAAACTAATGGAATGTCCAACAGTTTGGAAGTCTAACGAAAGATAGAAGTTCTGCAGTAATTATGATAATTCATAAACTCCGGTAATTGCTCTCCATCAACACAAAATTTAAGAATCTGGAGAATATAATTTATATATTAGAAGAAAAGAATACAAAAATGTAAAATAAAATGCTGCGTCTTCCATTTAAAAGATGTAAGATACGAGAATAACCTTGGTTGGGTGATGATGCACTGTCAGTCGATATTGCTCCACAATTACCTCAGTGAGAAGAGATATGCAGTGGAAAGCATAAAATACTTGAAGGTTGGAGGGAAGAGATGGTACAAATTGAAGATCTTTGTAGTTTGACAAATTAAGCTTTATCAACTTGTTCAGGTTTTGAATGGACGGTGACAATTCTGTTAAGCCACTGTAAGATGCATTAAGCTCCTTCAAAGATTGCAAGTTCCCAAAATCCTCAGGCAGGTTCTGGAGATTTTTACAAAATGACAAATTCAGTGTCTCAAGAGATGTCAGATTGCAAATACTACTTGGCAGGCTATCCAGTTTTTCACATGACTCCAAACTCAATGCTTTGAAATGAGTAAGACCGCCAATTGATGAGGGCAATTGCTTCAGTCCGCTATATGATAAATCCAATTCCACAATGCTACTTGGAATTTCTGGAAGATGAGAAAGACGCCTGCAACCGCTTACATCCAACCGAGTAAGCTTCTTCAAATTTTCTAGAGACGATCCAATTTCAACCAGTCTCGAACAGTGTTGCAGATTAATAACCTCAAGGGACATTAGGCTGGAAATGCTACTTGGGAGCCTCTCCAATTCATTACAAGAACTCAATGACAGGTGTTTTAATTGAAGATGAGAAAGACTTGTGCATCCTTCTGCTTTTAATTTCTTAAGCTTGTACGGTTTTACCAGAGATGACCAAACTTCAACCAAACTATAACAATAACTTAAGTCTGCATATTCAAGATTAGGAGCCATGCCCAAATCTGATATTCTGACTAGATTTTTACTCCAACGAAGACAAATGACTTTCAAACTTACAAGAGGCTGTAATGAGAAGAAAATAATAAACAATTAGATACTACTCTTGTAAACTCAAAAACATAAAAAAGAACTAACTTTTTGAAAAACACTTGTCAACATGTACCTTACTCCAAATATTTTCCTTCAGTTCGGAAAAATGCAAGTGAAGCTCAACAAGTTTCTCTGAATTATAATTTGATGGCCAATAACTTTGTGGGAAATAATCCCATTGTAGATACTTGATACTTTTTGGAAGAAATTCAAGGCCCATAGGACATATGAATGAAGATAGAGCGTATTGGAATTTCACGAACCTCAGTTTGCACATATGAATGAAGGCTTCTGGATTGATTTCCATTTCATCATGAATGTTACGCGGAGGATGTAGAGATATGGCTTCCACATTCCTAGTCCCCTAAAAAACAAAAGAAAAAACTATATTCACTCAAACCAATAAAAATAAATTTACCTGAAACAAATTATAGCAACAAAAGACTCTGAACAAAACATAAAATGCAACTGAATCGTTTGTCAATGCATCTTGAATGTCATCAAAAGTCCAGAACCTACTTTGCTGTCCATTTCTTTCTTTTTCTTCAGCAACAATCTCTTTCCCCATCTGCTCAAGCAAATCATGCATTGTTATTATTACTCCTCCTCCTCCTTCTTCTTTTAGAAGAGATTTATCAATAAGCCGATCTATTCCACTCTTTGCATAAAAACCAAAAGTTTCTATCATATTTACCACATGATCTTTTTTACACCCTTTGAAAAAGCATGCTATATCAAGAAAAGTATTCTTTTCATCCCGATCAAGCCCATCAAAACTTATTCTTAGAATGTTTTGAATTTCATAAGGAATAATAGTATATAACTTTTTCAGTGTACCTTCCCACGTACATGTATCTTTTTGTTTAAGTTCGCAGCCTAAAACAACAAGAGCTAGTGGAACACATTGAGTATATCGTACTACTTCTTCGACTAACTTTTCGTACCCTTGTGGTGGATTATTTTGTCCAAAGGCATGCCAACAAAGGAGATGGAGAGGTTCAATGTCCTTCAATTCTCTTGCTTCATATATATTACGCTTCAATTTGACATTAGTTAATACTTGTGAATCTCTACTTGTCACAATGATTCTACTTCCTGGACAAAATGAATCCGGAGAATATAAACTACAAGCTTCCAATAAAGATTTTAATTCCGTAGATGTAAGCATATCGTCCAAAACAAGAAGGAACTTTGTACGCTTAATTCTTCTACGGATAGAGTCATCAACTGAACAAGATGAATCTATCTTCATATCTTTATCTCCTAGTAGCTCACGAATGATTTCATCTCTTACACTTATTAGCTGATCTCGCGTGCTTAATTTCTCCCTCACATTTGATACAAAGGTATGACCGCGGAATTTCTTTTTATTTCTGTGAAATACTTCACTAGCAATGGTTGTTTTGCCAATTCCTCCCATGCCCCAAATTCCAACCATCCTAACATCATATGTTGATACAAAGTTTAATAAAACCTCGACAGCATTGATTTTCGAATCAATTCCAAATAAACCTTCGTTATGTGAAATGATTGGATAAATCTCACATAAAATCGCAGAAACTTTGTCCACAACATCATCAATTAATTCAGCATCAGTTCTGGTAACACATAAAAATAAATCAATCGCTAATACAATAAAAAGAGGAACGAAATTTCATTTGGACAAAATGCCATAATCAATATGAGTACAGTAACCTATCAATATGAATGTATTTTTTTCCATTTAGAATAATAAAATAAAAGAAGAGAAAACGAAAGACTTACGAATAATTTTTGGAATCAAAGCCAGATAAGTTGCTGATTTCCACCAAAGCATCTCTCCATTTCTGCAACTGAATAGCATAATTCCCTTCGAGACTTTGAACGTCTGATGAATCTACTTCATAGAAAACTGGTACTGCAATTTGTTTCCCTTGCTTCACCAAATCATGTATTTTCTGGAGCTCTTCCAAGCACCATTCCGATTTGGGATAGTCTTTAGAGAATATGACAATTGACAGATCTGATTCTTCGATTATTCGGAAGAGATTTCCGGTGATGTCGGTGCCTCTGACAAGCTCACTGTCGATGAAAGCATGAATTTGCTTATCTTTGAGAGCGGGGTAGAGATGGCTGAGAAATCCGCGACGAACATCAGCTCCTCTGAAGCTAATGAACACTTCATATCGGTCTGTTTCGTAAGTCCCGGCCATAGAAGAAGAAGAAGATGCGGCAATTAAATGATGGCCAACACAAACAAAGAACGAAACAGAATTATGAAAGATTATGAGAGTTGACCAAGACTTGAGATCTCAAGCTAGAAACCAAGTCAAACTTATGAAAGAAATCTCAAATGATGAAGTTGGAGGGTGAGTGGAAATTGATAAGTAATGTTATTTTCTAATCGACTTAATTTAAGTTACTTAATTTAAATGAATGGGATTTAATTGAATTTAAATAATTAAACTTAATTAAATTGAATTAAATTTTATTGGATTGAACTGAATTGGATGTAATGTATCTGAATTTAACTGAATTCAATTGAACATAATAATAATAATACACTAGTTATTAAAACGATAGTAAAACCAGTAACTATTAAAAAAATAATAATTAATACTAATAATTAAAAATATTACTAAACAATATTAATTAATTATTATAATATGTAATAAAAATAATTTTAAATAATAAAATCAATTACACCGCTGTAATACAACTAATTTTAATAAAATATTATATAAATATAAAGAACTAATTATTATATATTATGATAAATAATTATTAATATATACAATATTTATATTAAAAACTGCATATATCTAATTATAAATAAATTTTTTATTAATAATTAATAATAAAAGCAGTTATAATATGTAAAATCATTTTATGCGGCGGGGCATCTCCTTCCCTTCAGTTTGTGTGTTTTGCAACGAGTCGATAGAACTAAGAACGCATTTATTTGTGACATGTAAGCTTGCTCAAACATTATGGAGCTCGATTTCATCTTATTTGGCCGTTCTTTTTCGTTATCAGGGAATGTTTCGGACTTGCTAAAGGCTGCATTTGAGCAATGTTTCAATCACTAAATAATCATTCTTTGGAGATGCACGGTTGTAAGTGTCATTTGGCTTATATGGTGCTGCAGAAATGGCTCTATTTTTAACGGGGAGGCTGTCAACATCAACCACACACTCCGCATGTTATGGACATGTATTCGTGAGGGTGATGCGGCTAGTTTGAGATGGATTAGAAATTCACAAGTAGAGAATACAATTTTGCGGAATCTTTCTCTAAACCCTCGGCTAGTAGAGCCCCCGAAGATGAAACGAGTCAAATGGCAACCACCTTCAAACATTTGGGTGAAAGTGAATACAGATGCTTCGGTAGATGGAAATCCAGGATAGGCCAGTTGTGGAGGAATTTTCCGAGACCGTTACGGTAAATCGAAAGGTTGTTTTTGTTTTATGATTGACGAAACTTTTATTTTCTTAGCAGAGTTAATGGCAGCGATGAAAGCAATCTCATTCGCATTTGACAAGGGCTGGAATCATTTATGGCTGGAAAGCGACTCCACTTATGTGATTGGGATGCTTCACAGTCGCTCAAGGAATGTCCCATGGTGTGTTTGAGTGGAATGGCTAGAATGTATTTGAAAGATTGAGTCCATGCACTTCGTGGTAAGCCACATCTTCAGGGAAGGAAATCACGTCGCAAACTCTCTAGCAAGATTTGGTAGACTAAATTCCCAAGATCATTGGTGGGATAATGTTCCTAGTTTTTATTACAATGACTTCTTATTTTATGTAAGTGGCCGATGCACTTATTAGTTCACATAGTTTTCTTTTTGTCTTCCTTTTTCAAATTTTACTTGTATTTTTCTTTTCATTTCTTTTAATAAATTTTGGGTATGGGTTTTTGTTTTGCGCTATGGAGGCACCAACCTAATTGGGATGCCCATGTCAAAGCAACTCCATTCGCCAGCTATCATTCAAAAAAATGTAAAATCATTTAATTATGTTTTTGTTATTTGAATAATAATAATAATCGTTACAATTGCACGCAAATAAAATTATCACTTATTATTGAATTATAAACAACAATAATAATTGTTGGACCCGGTAGGGTGTAAAAAGCCAGAGGGGGGGGTGAATGACTCTATTTCGAGTTCAAATTCAGTTTTAGAAGACAACTGCGTGTAGATTCTGAAATAACTTCTGAGTAAAAATATTATACTCAGAGTCCCCTTTTTAAGACTTTTGCTGATTCAAATATGAGTTGAAATGGACAAAAATAATGTAGAGTAAAGAAATTACAAACAGTCATTTTATCCTGCTCCAGCCTCTGCCTAATCTAGTCCTTGGAAACTCTAGTCCAAGATTTAATCCACTAAGAACTCTTCTTCTAGGGAAGAGTAAACCTTTTACAATGCCTTGGCTGAAGTACCCTCCAACAGCCTTTGCTAAGTGAGCTATACCAATATAGAAGTTCCATCCAACTGTATCTGAGGCTCAGAGCTTCTTATCTTCTTGAGTACCTTCCTCGCAAGATTTCTAAGCTCCCTCACACTAACTTACCCTCACTAGTGTATTACACAACTATTTTAGAGAGAAAAATTATGAGCTTCTGAACTTTGTTTCAGTCAGCTCGATTACAAACAAATAAGAATGAAGTGTTTGCGATTTGTGATTACTAAGAAGATTGCAGTGAGAATTTGAGAATTAATTTCACTCTTAAGCTTTTAGTTTTTTCGGCAACCTTCTTCAATGACGGAAATAATCCTTTTATAGAGGGAGAGAATGTTTCTGTTGATCTTGGACTGATGGACAAATTCTTCCCATTGTCTCACATTCTTGTTTTCATTAAGAATCCGGTTGAGAGCCTCGTCCAAGTTTGATCCGCGCTACACCTGCCAGGAACTAAATGGGACCCACTTTTTATACGATTAACAGAGTTTTAGCTGAGCGGAATGTTTTTGTTCCCGATTTTATAACAGCTTTTATCCTTATTCAGATTGAAGTACAAAAGCGCGTGACGACAATTAATGCGAGATCAGCTTTCTTGACTTTTAGAGCCAAAAGACTAAAACGCCCTTTACTGGTCTTCAGAGGCGCTTCCTCGCAACTTAGAGTCTTTGATCGTCTTCAGAGGTTGCAAGCTTCTGAGGTTCTTCGAGTCTTCTATCCTTTGGAGCACATAGGATCTTCTGAGTCATCATGTGCTTTTGAACTCAGAACCTTCAAAACCATGAATTCACAGCTCAGAATCCAACAATCTCCCTCATTTTGTTGGTTCTGAGTGAACTTAAACACATGATGAATTTTCTCCCTCACAATCTTTGGCTAAGTTCTGAGATGAATATCTTCTTTTAAAGTTTGTCCTTTACTTGTGATAATTTAAAAGAAGATTGTACAACACAAAATTGTACTCAGAATAGAAGTAAAAACTTTTCGTTAATTTGAATGAGATACAAGTTTTTACAAAGAGGGGCTATGCTATTACAATAGAGGTTTTTCTTTAAGCGCTAAGAATTGTTTTTGCTTCTCATTAGGATTGTCTATCTCCATAGCGCTTGAAGTAGAATCTGAAACCATTCACCTTTCCTAGACTTCCTTGAAGCTGTGCTTATCCTTCTCCCTCCACTCAATACCAACAAGCTGAGCGACTATGTTCTGCTCATCAAGCGTAAACCTTTGAACAACTTCATGAATGGCTTTTGCATTAGCTTAAAGAGGAAGGACAATCTGCTAAATTAGTCTTGCAGCCTTGCTTGGGACAGAGGAAAAATTCTTTCAAGGATGACTTGCAGTGCTTTTTTATTCCAAATCCATTGAGTGCTAAGCTCATTTTCCAGATGCTGAAGAAAGGGAACAACCTCACTATCATGTGAGCAAAAGGAATGGAGAGATAGATCACTGATTTGAGCTCCTAAGGCATAAATACTCTTCTGAAGATCCTCTGATGAGCTAGATCCCCTTGCAATCACTGTGTTCTTGGCTTCATTAATTGCCTTAGTTAGGCCAGCAGTGGCAGAGGCTATTATGTCTTCGGTATCATTAGAGGCCTCATTCTTCTGAGTGAAGGTGATTTCAGTCACTTTAGTAGTAGTGCTATCAATAGCCTTGATAACCTCAAACCTCAGCTCCCTTATAGAGCCCTCAATAGCCTTGAGAGTTTTTGCTTTAAAATCAGTCATAAACTTCATCATCTCTTCAAGACCATTTTGGATCCTTCCTTGTTGCCACAAGTAGAAGACGTTCTGCTTCCTTAGCTCGTTAATTTCCTCCTTCAGCCCCATGGAGTATTCAGTGGAGCACTTCTCAATGGCAGTCCCAATAGTGGATATTACATCCGCTATTTGCCTCTAGGATAGCTCCTTCATCCCATTAACCTCATCATGGATCATTTCAAGACCCTTTTCACTTATCTCCAGCTTCTCATTTAGGGTAGTCAACTCATTCCCTATGTCAACATGATTAGTGAGCCTTATCTCCATGAGAGGCTGTAGATGCATAATCAGCTCAGATTTGATTTGACAAGGAAGAGGAATCTTTGACGCCATCTCCATGATAATTTGAGCTTGTTCTGTCAAAAGAGAAACACTCTGAGCAAGCTAGCGGTTGAAGGGAACTGATTTGATGTCCACCACGGAATTGTTGAGGTGAACGACCATTGTGAGGAGATCATTAAGAGTCTTCCCCATATGATGGAGAGAGTTGAGTGGCACTTCAGCAAATAGTTATTTCCTCTCAACAAGGTCTCTCATCATCTATCCTCTGCTGCTAAGGGACTAATCTCCATCAATCCTCTACTCTGAAGGTCTGGGGATTAAAGTAAGTACGCCTGAGGGATCCACCATATGCCTTGGAACATAAGGGGTATGAGGTTGATACTGGTGGAAAGTTGGTTGCTGCTGGTAGGGAGAAGGTTTGAATTTAGCTCTCATTTTTTCTGTTCCCCTCACAACCTTGACCTCATCACCCTCCTCATCACTTCCATCTTCCAATAGAACTACCTCATGCTGCTTCTCTTCTTCCTTCTTTTCTTCATCACCTCTCCTTATATCCTTTGGCGTTGGATGATGTTCGGCAAAAACTGATCAAGCCATGGTCACAAACTCTGCAGCATGATCTGATTCTGATGATTGTACTCCCCATTCAACCACTACAGTCCTCTGCATTTCTTCCTTCTGAAGAGCTGATAGGAATGGATCTTCCTTTGGTAGATTCTCTTTCACAAGAGATTGCCTATCAGACTCTTCCTTCTCTTTAACCTTGTTCTCCAAACCCTGAACCTCCTCATGAGATATAGGTGCTGCAACCTTGAGAGTGTTTTTAGGATTTGGAGATGAAGATCCCTTCGAGGTTGTTGGCTCATATATTGGTGTCAGTTTGAGACTTTTCTACTAATAATATAAAAGTTCTAATTATGAACAGGTGTTTTCAGTACCGCTTATCAAATAGAAAAATGATGATAACTGCAAGTATACAGTTGCGATGTAGTTTTAAAAGATATAGATCCCACAGGGAATGAATTCGGTTCTAAGGATCAACTAGATTTACGGAACACAAGAAAATAAAATAAGTTGAAGGTTTTGAATGGTAGATTGATGAATGGACAGATGCATGAACAAATTAGAGAAGATGCAAAGCATATAGATATTCCCTAAGAACACGTATAGTGGAGTAAAATATGAAAAATAATCAAGAATGTTTTATGCACTAGATAACTTTAACAAACTCGGTTTTAGATGCCCAAATATCCTATAATTCACCGTAGAGCAACACATGAAATGACTTCTCTAAATTTAGGGTAAACGAATTATGACACATAAAAACCTAGACAACAATAATACTGTACTTAGTACGGGTCGCTCTCACATAGCCATATTTAGCAATTTACCTGATAAGTGTATAATTACACTTATTATCATAATAATTTTACCATTAAACACCATAGTTTAAGTCATTTTTATACTTCATATAAAAGATTTCACTTGGTATGTAGTTGTTTTTTATGCAAATGCAGGTACTAGGTAAATCTTGGAAGTAAAATTATTACAGTTGGAAATCTATGAAAAAAGAGTGAAAAAGGTGCAAAAAGATGCGTGGAACTTAAGGATTTGGCTTAGGATTGAAGCTGTCAAAGATCGGTAAGTTATAAGAAGTGTTTCAAAGAAAAACACAATTCACGATCGTGACTTAGTATTCTTCAGAACAGAAAGTTACCAACCAAGTATTCACGGTCGTGACATGTACTTCGTGGTCGCGACATTGATGGTTTTTTTGTCAACTCTTCTCAACTATCAACCGCAAGATAAGAAGGATCAACCACCATCAACTGCCAAATGAAAAGACACCTTTTGGAAGTCAACCAATCATGAAAAGGTGCCTTTCCATTGTGGATAAGGATAAGACTTGCATCCAATCACAATGAAGTGATGCAATCTTTTGCCAATGGACACGACTCTTCGTTTGGATAGACGTAACCCTTCGTACTCTATAAATAGGGCTCCAAACCTCACCAATTTCATGGAATGTGTGGTAGAGAGAGTGAGAGTGGCATATATGGTGTGTTTAGATACAGAGAAAAATCGTGTAGAGATTTCGTTCTAAGTTAGCGAGAAAATGTATAAGTGATTCGAACCTTATTTCGATCACTAGATTTCTCTACATATTCGAGCGATTGTTGTATAAGTGTAATTGCAAATCACTTATCAATAAAAGTTTTCATTCTTCAATATTTTTTTTTCGATATTTACAAAGAATAGCATCCTAGCGGAGGTTCTGTACGAGTCGAGACCGAATTCAAAGCAGATGCAGGAATTGCGGGAATCGACGACTCCAATTAAAGAGTGGATATAGTTTGATCAACTTTAGCTTTCACTTGCATACCTTACAACTTTGCTTTGCTTTCTACTTATCTTTCTATTTCGAAGTTTATGATATGTCTATGTGTCATAATGTGTATTTCGTGTTGAGTCTTTTATATTAATCAAGTTATATGCTTCTGAGTTAACTTTAAGAGTAGTTTTGGGGTTAATGAGATTGTGTATAGTCACTGGATCTGTGATTATAATGCTCTTTAGTGAGATAACATATTTAGAATGGTAACATGCTAAATATGGCTATGTGAGAGAGACCCGTACTAAGCATAGTAGTATTGTTATCCAAGTTTATAATCGCCTTAATTCATTTGCACTAGATTTAGAAAAGTCATTTCATGTGTTGCTCTTCGATGAATGATTGAATATCTGAATATCTAGAACTGAATTTGTTAAATTAGTCTAGTGTACATAATATCTTTGTTGATTTTGCATGTTTTCTTTGCTATACTTGTTCGTAGGGATAATCTATACTGATTTCTTCTACTCTTATCTATATACATTTATCCACCATCATATCCCATCCTACCCAGCAAAAATAAAATCATATATTTTATTTTCTTTTGTTCTATTTCTCTTGTTGATCTTTAGAGCTAGTTCCTTCCCTGTGGGTTCGATATCTTTTAAAACTACATCGCAATTGTATACTTACAGTTATCATCATTTTTCTTTTTGATAAGTGGTATTGACAACATCTATACTTTAAAGCCAAAAATTTGCAAACAAGTTATTAAACTTGTCAGTAGAAAAGTGGCGAACAAGTTTTTGGCGCCGTTGCCGGGGAAGGCAAGTGTGTTTTAGAGATCAAATTGCTAAGAACGGGGTAATTATAGTTTACGTGTCATTTACATTTATTTTTATCTTTGTTTTTATTTTAGAAATTATATCTTGTTATTAACATATTTTTCTTGCTTATTCATTGAGTTTTCTTTCTAGCGTGTGCATGCCAAGTACGCGTAGTTCGAGAGAAAGTTTGGCATCTTTCGAATCAGAAATAGAACGATTTGGTAGGACATCGAAATAGAAATATAAGAGACAAGTAAGAAGGATGGCTGACGATCAAGATCGAGTTGAAAATCCAAATCCAGATCTAGTTTCACCTCAACCAAGGCTCATGATTATATCATTCCAACCATCAACTGTAACAATCAAGGAATTGCTAGACCACCAATTGAAGCAAATCAGTTTTAAATCAAACTAGCATTACTTCAAATGATTAGCAATAATGTGCAATACTATGGTCTACCTAATGAAAATCTGAATTCTCACATTACAAACTTCTTAGAAGTCTGTGATACTTTCAAAATGCCCAATGTTCCTGATGAAGTAGTTAAACTTCGCTTATTCCCATTTACACTCCGTGATAAAGCAAAAGTTTGGTTGAATTCATTACCCCCAAATTCAATCACTACTTGGAACCAATTAGCCCAAGCCTTTCTGACTAAATATTTCCCTTTAGCAAAAACTACAAGACTTATTAAAGAAATCACTTCCTTTAACTAGAAAGATAGTGAATCCTTATACGAAGCCTGGGAATGTTATAAGGAACTTCAACGAGTTTGTCCTCATCATGGTTTATATACGTTAAAGATATTCTGCAAGTTTACCTCAGAATGTGATTCTGCAAACTTTCTACAATAGAATAAATCATGAAATAAGAGAAGCAATTGATGCTATGGCTGCGGGATCTCTTATGAAGATAACTAGTCAAGAAGCTTTTGATCTTTTGGAAGATATGGCAAGTAACAATAATATGTGGCCAGTGAAAGAGCACAAGTAAGTATTACTAATCCTACTCATTTGCATGCTGCATCTACATCTTCTAGTTCAGTTAAAAAGGTCAATGAATTAGATTCTATTACTGTTATGCAAGCACAAATATTTGCTTTATCTAATAAGATAGATAATATGCATATAAGTAAGAATAACCCTTTGACATGTGAAAATTGTGGTCAAATCGAACACACAGCTTTTAAGTGTAACTTTAACCCATGTTTAGGGGAGCAATTAAGTTATGTTCAAAGTCAAGGGAATTCTTATGGCAATAATGGAAACAACTATAGGAATTCTAATTAGAAGTATGGTGATAATCAATAAAAGAATTACTAGAGTACTGATAGAATAAGGCAATTGACAAGTAAAATAGATAAGTTTTGCAAAGGGAGTTTGTAATAAGCAATCAGAATCAGAAGAATGTTACAAAAAGTTAGAGAATAAGGTGGATCAAATGTTTAAAAATCAATCATCTTCCATTCATAATTTAGAGATACAAGTTGGTCAATTGGTGAGTGCTATTCCATCTAGAGGAAAGGTCATTTACCTAGTAACACAGAAGGAAATCCTAAAGAAATTGTGCATGCTATAGCCCTTCGTAGTGGTAAATTACTAGATGAACCAAATCCTTCGGGTATGCTTGCTAATGATGTTGTCAAAGTACCAGATGAATATCCGAGTAAATATGATGATAAAGTAGGAGTGGATGAATAACCTATATCCGTAAAGGTTAATCCCCCTCAACCACCATTTCCACATAGAATGAAGAAGAAAAATGAAGATAAGTAATTCATCGAATTCATCAACAAACTTAAAGGTCTGGAAATCAATCTCTCATTCATTGAAGCCATTACTTATATTCCTAACCATGGTGAGTTTATTAAAGAACTTTTATCTCGTAAACGTAGTTTAGAAGGAATATCAAAAGTATCTTATACTGAAGTTTGTAGCAAAATAATAACTACTATGGTCTACCTAATGAAAATCTGAATTCTCACATTACAAACTTCTTAGAAGTCTGTGATACTTTCAAAATGCCCAATGTTCCGATGAACTAGTTAAACTTCGCTTAATCCCATTTACACTCCATGATAAAGCAAAAGTTTGGTTGAATTCATTACCCCCAAATTCAATCACTACTTGGAACCAATTAGCCCAAGCCTTTCTGACTAAATATTTCCCTTTAGCAAAAACTGCAAGACTTATTAAAGAAATCACTTCCTTTACCCAGAAAGATAGTGAATCCTTATACGAAGAATGTGAATGTTATAAGGAACTTTAGCGAGTTTGTCCTCATCATGGTTTACCTCAGAATGTGATTCTGCAAACTTTCTACAATGGAATAAATCATGAAACAAGAGAAGCAATTGATGATATAGCTGCGGGATCTCTTATGAAGAAAACTAGTCAAGAATCTTTTGATCTTTTGGAAGATATGGCAAGTAACAGTAGGATGTGGCCAGTGGAAAGAGCACAAGTAAGTATTACTAATCCTACTCATTTGCATGCTGCATCTACATCTTCTAGTTCAGTTAAAAAGGTCAATGAATTAGATTCTATTACTGTTATACAAGCACAAATATCTGCTTTATCTAATAAGATAGATAATATGCTTATAAGTAAGAATAACCCTTTGACATGTGAAAATTGTGGTCAAATCGAACACACAGCTTTTAAGTGTAACTTTAACCCATATGTAGGGGAGCAATTAAGTTATGTTCAAAGTCAAGAGAATTCTTATGGCAATAATGGAAACAACTATAGGAATTCTAATTAGAAGTATGGTGATAATCAACAAAAGAATTACTAGAGTACTGATAGAATAGGGCAATTGACAAGTAAAATAGACAAGTTTCTAGAGGGAGTTTGTAATAAGCAATCAGAATTGGAAGAATGTTACAAAAAGTTAAAGAATAAGATGGATCAAATGTTAAAAAATCAATCATCTTCCATTCATAATTTGGAGATACAAGTTGGTCAATTGGTGAGTGCTATTCCATCTAGAGGAAAGGTCATTTACCTAGTAACACAGAAGGATATCCTAAAGAAAATGTGCATGCTATAGCCCTTCGTAGTGGTAAATTACTAGATGAACCAAATCCTTCGAGTATGCTTGCTAATGATGTTGTCGAAGTACCAGATGAATATCCGAGTAAATCTGATGATAAAGCAGGAGTGGATGAACAACCTATATCCATAAAGGTTAATCCCCCTCAACCACCATTTCCACATAGAATGAAGAAGAAAAATGAAGATAAGTAATTCATCGAATTCATCAACAAACTTAAAGGTCTGGAAATTAATCTCTCATTCATTGAAGCCATTACTTAGATTCCTAACTATGGTAAGTTTATTGAATAACTTTTATCTCGTAAACGTAGTTTAGAAGGAATATCAAAAGTATCTTATACTGAAGATTGTAGCAAAATAATAACTGCTACAATGCCCACTAAACATAAAGATCCAAGAAGTTTCACAATTCCGTGTAAACTTGGGAACATTTCTTTTACAAAATGTTTATGTGATCATGGGGCTAGTATAAACCTTATGCCTTTATCTATCTTCAAAGAGTTAAAACTTGATGATGAAGTTAAAAGGACAAATATGGTCTTTCAATTGGCTGACCAGTCTATTAAACGTCTTTATGGCAAAATAGAAGATATGCTAGTTAAAGTGGATAAATTTGTTTTCCCAACAGACTTTATTGTGTAGATTTTGCATATGATGAAAAGTGTCTTATAATCTTAGGAAAACCTTTTATTCATACTGGCAAAGCATCGATAGATGTTTCGGAAGGTAAAACTAAGTTAAGGATAGGAGACGATACTGTTGAATTTAACATGGGTAAAGCTAATAAATATCCTATGGATGAAGATATTTGCATGTAACTTGACTTGATTGATGCTTACATCCAAGAAGTTGTTAAGTTAGACTTCATTCATGAATATGAAGTCAAGGGGTTGAAAGACTCCCTAGATCACTAAATCTCTTATATTTTCCTAAAATATATATAGTATAATATAGTATATTTTAATTGTTTTGTGTATATTTTTAAGTTAGTGTGTTTTCAAAAATAAAAGAAAAGAAGAAAATATTTTGGATTTTGACATATCGTGACCGCGATATGCATCGTGCTCGTGATCAGTTTGATCTGAATTCTTTGTTTCTGTATAAGAGAGAGTCACGATCGTGACATACCCTCGCGATCATGACCTGTGCGATTTGTGCAGCAGTTATTGATGCAACAACTATATTTTAACGATTATATTTAGAATATATTCATTGGAAGGGCAATAATTACCCTAATTCCTATATAAATAACCTCTTTTGCTATTTTGTTGTCACAGAAACTCTTTTTCACAAACACAATCCTTTGCAAAATCAAGTTTTCTCTATTTTCCAAATCAAACACTATTATTTCTTTGTTAATTTCAATGGCTCCTAAGAAGTTTACAGCAGCCATAGGGAAGAACAAGTTGGTTAACCAGCAAAATAAGTATGGATATCCCTTCCCAATAACTTCGATTTTAACGGTACGATTTTCTACGATCTGACTTTTGCTATTGATGTTGGGATTCACGCAGAAGTGGAGGAGTATTTTTTGCTATTTGGATTGGAGAAGTTTGTAAATATGCGATTTCCTTTTATTGAGGAATGGGTCCTCGAATTCTTGGTTACTGTTGCTGAAGATGGGAATATCTTGAAAAGGAAATTTAGGAATGGAGGAGAAGAATATAAGTTCACTATGATGGATTTAATTAAATGGTTTGGTTGGGAGAAAATTTTGATGAGATTGAGAAAGATGAAGATTATGAATTAACGGATATTTGGACCGAGTTAATGGGATTGGATCGATACGATGTCAAGAACTCGTCCAACAAGAACATCCGAAGTAATAGCCTACTCTACCTTCACAAGTTTATTTCTCAAAGTCTTTTCTTTCAACATGAAACAACTAAAGTGTCAATGAAGGACTTTGAAATATTGGAGTGCGCAGTTTCACAGTTTCGACCAAAGTTTCCGATGTATATTTTGGAGTCAATCACTAGTCTGACTACACATAAAAAGGCTAGAGTTGGAGGTGCAAATACAATTTGCGAGATAATTTTGGGAGCAAAGAACCAATTACCGTACCAGTATAATCCAAGGGAGAAATTTAACTTTATGGGAGGAGTGTATATGAAGAGAGCAAGATTGGTTAAAGAAGAAGGAGGGAAGTTTACGTTTCCACCATATACAATAAGGGTAAGGAAGCTTATACCGACGTAAGAATTTACTACTTAAGAAAACCAACCAGACGAGGAAGATGTTGAAGACATTCAATTCGAAAGTAGTAATTCAAGACAAGCCTCGAGAAGTACAAATGATACTTAGAGAGGAAAGTTCGTA
This sequence comes from Euphorbia schlechtendalii, assembly GCA_949673415.1. Taxonomy (NCBI): domain Eukaryota; kingdom Viridiplantae; phylum Streptophyta; class Magnoliopsida; order Malpighiales; family Euphorbiaceae; genus Euphorbia; species Euphorbia schlechtendalii. Next base: position 28,045 of record CATIWQ010558144.1, on the reverse strand, counting down.
AGAGATGTCGACCAAGCATGCTTAGACATTGCAACAATATAGCAAGATGTTCATCAACTGACAAAATCTAACATTTCATTGAACCCGAAGTTGAATGCATATTTCAGAATGCAGAATTTGGAAATCTCTCCGAGCCCTCCACACTCAAGTTCCGATGAATAAAACGGGTTCAAGTTCTTTTTCTTTATCTTCTTTTCATCTGTGTGTTTTAAACTCGATTTTCAATTGAATAAAGTCTTCCACAATGAGAACATTGTGTTCTTTAGTGGGGGGGGGGGGCAATTGTAAATCGTAAAAATCCAAAAAAATTAAAGAATTTGAAATTTTTTGTTATTTATACATTATCCATTCTTATGCTTTACTAACATTTGTCCAAGGTTATTGTGAGTGTTAGGTATTACAAGTTTGATGTTAGTGCAAAATTTGAGCGCATGTTGAATTTGAGCGCTATTAGCACAACATTTATCAATTTGGCAAGGATGAGTGGTGAGTAACATTCGAAAGCAACATTCCAAGTAAGTTTCGATATACATTTCAATGCAACATAAATTAGTATAAGTTATATAATTTTAGTTTAATGCTCCCGATAAGTTTAAGTGGAGTAATTTCTGGTAGTATTCTTACTATGAGTTTTATATGCAAATCTCGAATAAGTCTTATAAGTATTGAATGTGTTTAAAGTATTAGGAAACTATAACCATAATACTTTGAAATTGATCAATAAAGGATGAGGGTATTCAGAGTGAAAAATCAAAAGAAAGAGAAGATAACCAATGATTTATGCAAAAGGTGAGGAATGGTACGATTAGTCTGTTTGAGATGATCGTAAAGCTATTGGCCAGGGCACTATCAGTCTACCGACGGAGGCTTGGGACCGAAACTTTCACTTCTTACAATGAGGTTTTCGAGAAAGCTGAGAACTGGACACACCCATGGGGAAACCAACCAATGAGTACTAATATGAAAAGGTGATAATTGGAAGGAAGACCCTTCGCATGTGGAGGATGAGGATTCTAATAATGTAGTAATTAGTATTTTTAAACTCTTTTATGTTAACAAACTCTGCAAACGAGGTTTTTGAATCTTCGAATGCGTCGAACTTTGTTTGTTTGCTTAATATCCTTTCGGACGACATCACACATTCTTGTGAACATGAGCATAATGTTTTTAGAATGCATGACACATCATCGCATGAAATTAATTTGGGTATTAATGAATACCCTATAATGATTTCAAATGATTTGACTCTTGATGAAAAATGAGAGATGACATAGGTACTTAAACAACAAGTGATAGTGTTTTCCTGGTCCTATGAAGACATGCTAGAGGTCGACAGAAAGATCGTTAAACATAAAATCTCCACTGACCATTAAGTCAGTCAAATAGAAGATGACACGATTGAGACCAAAATGGGCTAGAAGAGTCAAGATAGGGGCAACAAAGTAAATCAAAGCTAAGTTCCCCAAAGTAGTTAAACACTTGATAGGTTGGCCAACATGATGTCAGGGTCGAAGACAGAAAGAATGAGTCAAAAATTTCAATGAATCATCGAATCCATCACGTGGCTCATCACCATTTGTGGGTCGATCATCAAACTATTGAAGGAGTTCCAATAGACAATGCCTGTTTGTGTTCGATGGAATCAAGCTATGTCTGATGTAGGTTTTGAAGCCTTCCATCCCCGATAAATCACTCATTCCCTATTTGGATGTTGAGAAATCAGGGAGAACAATTGAAAATGCGAATATCAAGCATCATCACTCATCACCGTGTATACCTCAAGGCAACACAGTGGTAAGAGCGGCTAACAAATTAATCAAAAAATGCTGAACGAATAAGCTACTAAAGTCATGGATATGAATCTACCAAGACATGCTCAAACGCTATCACGTCTAGATGAAAGAAATAAATCATTTAAAAAGCAGTACAAAAAACATAATTAGCTTGTCAATTAGCACTTTGCTAGTCGAGTAAAAATTAGGGCATCTTTTCAAAATAGAAAAAGAATAGTCCGCTGAGTTGAAAACCCAAAAAGGGCGGCTCAGGCAAAACTTAGGACATCGAGAGAAAAGCAAACACAATGATTAAGAAAGCTGAAAGGGCTAGTCAATGGCAGCAGTCAAATCATTTGAAACATTTATACTCCTATTAAATTCATCAATGAATTATCATTCTTGTTGAATCTTTATGCATATGTTTATCTTGATTGTTTGCATGCCAACTGTAGAATATCGCAAGTAAGCATCCCATCACATTATGGTTCAATAAAAAATAAAAAAAATAATAAGAAAAGAAAAAAAGATAAGTCTGCTGGATTGAAAACCTGATAGGGTGGTCCAGGCAAAAATTAAGACAAGGTTCAATAGATTGAAAACCCGTAAAGGTGGTCTATGCAGAAATTAGAATCGAAGAAATATCAATTTCATCATCTCCTGCTCAGAATGGTGCAAGGAATCATCTATCTCCTCTCGATATTAGGATGAATATCTTTTGATTTCCCTCGCAGAGAGGATTGTCACAACAAAAGCTTCCAAGCTCTTCTTATCAGCTTCAAAGTGAGCATCACCAACATGGTTTGGGATCAACATTAACATCATTGGCACCATATCGAAGAAGGAAACGAGCATCGAAAAGTCAACGACTCATCCAAATCCTCTTCAAACCAAATTTAGGCTTTGAACTTGACTCTAATTCATCCATAAAATCGAACTTCGACTCAGACCCATGTCCATCATCACTTTGAAGAAGTCATGTCTACAAAACTTGACCATTGATAAAAAGGGAACCATGGAATGCCCAATGAGACGAATCCTGGGGGCACTCATGCACTAGCATAAGAGGGTATCAATTTGGAAACCTCCGAAAGGCCCCTCATGCAATGAAGCTTCTACTATCGACTGGGCTAATACTCTAAAGCCGATGATATCTGCAACAGACAAACATACATCATGCGATAAATATTATTCATGCATAAAGTCATTCATACATGCATACGCATCATGTCACTTACAGGTGAAGGTAATGTTAAACTGAGGCAATGCAATTCTGACGAGTAAAACACTCTACCTGCACATGAGGAAATCACAAGTTCAAGAAGATGTCAGAGCAACACATCATCAAAATTGAGAATGACAATGGCCCAACTCAAGTCATTTCAACTTTCATCAAATTCAAGCCTACCTAGGCCTCTTTCAAGCAGCATTACAACATCAAGAAAGCCTCCCAAAACAATAGAGCGGCCATCGGGACATCCCTGAAAATCTCAAACTCAAGTTTTCGCGTTTATCATGGGCCTGAAGAATAATTTCTCAGAACCCTTATATTTTAATTCTTGATTGACGGGGTAAAAATTTTTGCTTTCAGCAATCTCAATCAAGGAATTAAAACATATAACACAAGTATCTACTAGTAAAATTCCTCATTCTTATAGGTACCCCTTCAACTCACAAGGGGCATCTATGTCAGACTCACAGCAGTCAAAACATCATCAAAGGCATGGAGCACATGGCTTTCATCCTTTCCCCAGCAGTTCCGAGGGTCACAATCAACCCAGAGGTTAACTCATAAGGGGCATACAATTCAGACCACAATGGGTAACCATCCCACAACGGATTTCGACGAAGACTTACCACAGTCGACATATCATCAAAGGAATGGAGCACACAGTTTTCATCCTTTCCCCAATAGTTCTAAGGGTCACAGTCAACCCAAAGGTCAACTCACAAGGAGCATACAATTCAGACCGCAACGGTCAACCATCCCACAGCGGATTTCAACGAAGACTTACCACAGTCGATGTATCATCAAAGGCATGGAGCACACAGCTTTCATCCATTCCCCAGCAATTCTAAGGGTCATAGTCAACCCAGAGGTTAACTCACAATGGGCATACAATTCAAACCGCAACGGTCAACCATCCCACAACGGATTTCGACAAAGACTTACCAAAGTCGACGTATCATCAAAGGCATGGAGCACACAATTTTCATCCTTTCCCCAATAGTTCCGAGGGTCACTGTTAACCCAGAGGTCAACTCACAAGGGGCATACAATTCAGACCGCAACGGTCAACCATCCCATCGCGGATTTCGACGAAGACTTACCACAGTCGATGTATCATCAAAGGCATGGAGCACACGGCTTTCATCATTTCGCTAGCAATTCTGAGGGTCACAGTCAACCCACATTCAACTCACAAGGGGCATCCACCGTAGACTTTCTACAGTCCGCATACCCTCCGGGACTTTCTACAATCCATATCTCTTTTCAGACTTCTTATAGTCACCAGACTTTCTACAGTCCACATTCCTTTTTAGACTTTTTACAGTCAACTAACTTTCTATTATCCGCATTCCTTTTTAGACTTTTTACAGTCAATGAACTTTCTACAGTCCAAATCTTCTTTAGACTTTTTTACAGTCAACGGACTTTCTACAATCCGCATTCCTTTTTAGACTTTTTACAGTCAACAGACTTTTCTATAGTCCACATTCCTATTTACACTTTTTTACAGTCAACGGACTTTCTACAGTCCTCTTTTGTTCTGACTTTTTACAGTCAAATGAACTTTCTACAGTTTGCAATCTTCCGACTTTTTACAGGCAATGAACTTTCTACAGTTTGTAATCTTCTAACTTTCTACAGTTGGTGAACTTTCTACATTTCACAATTCTTTGACTTTTTACAGTCAAATGAAATTTCTACAATTCACTAATTTCTGACTTTTTACAGTCGATGAACTTTCTACAATTCGTAACTCTCTAACTTTTTTCAATCAACAAACTTTCTACAGTTCGTAATCTTCTAACTTTCTACAATCGATGAACTTTCTACAGTTCACATCTTTTCTGACTTTTTAAAGTCAATGAACTTTTTATAGTTCACTTCTTGTCCTGACTTTTTTTTAGTCAGCGGACTCTCTAAGGTTCACGTCGTCAATGGGCTTGCTACAGCCTGTACACGAAATCCTTAACTAGAAGAACGGAGGTGCACGACTAACGTTCTTTTCCCAATGGTTCCAGCGGTATCAACTAGCCGAAGGTCAACCTTTAAGGGGAAATCATTACCGAGTGGGCGATTTGCAAGGGGCATGGAGAAGCCAATCCTCGGCAACATCGCACTAGGATAAAAACTTCCAATCATCGTGAAGTTACTACCACGATTAGTGCCAACCGTGACGGGTCAGGTATCATCTCTAAACCCGCTTCTCATTCAATCATGGGACCCTACTAATCTCATATCAGTAGTAATCCCATGAGGGGCAGCCTGCGAGGATGGGATTTTTACTCCCGACATGCGAGTTTGATGATGAAGCTATAAATTTTTCCCTTGTTAGCTGTTCACTTTTTACAGGGTCCTGAATTGATCTAGAGGAAGCTTGCTTTGTTTCTTTAAGCCCTAACCCTTTTTTTAGGCAAATTCAGCATAAAAAAGCACAAGGCAGAGAAGCCATTGTCAATGTTGGTACCGACATTAGCAATGTCGGTAATGACAAATGTCATTAACGACATCACAATGTCATTAACGACATTACCAATATCGTTAACGACATCACCAATATCGTTAATGACATCGCAATGTTGTTAACGATATTGCAGTGATAGCAGGATCAGAATTGCACTTTGTGGACTTTTTCAGCCAAAAAATAAAAATTTTCGCACTTGCTCGGATTCTATCATTGAAGTACAGCTGCAAAACCCCACTAAAGACTTTGGAATCCCAACATTTGCATAGGGATTGAGAAATAAGTTGAAAAAAGGGAAAGAAGAAAAATCCAACTTTGACTTCTTTTTTGGATTAAAGGGAGCTCTCTCTTTAAGAGAGTTGAGTTCCAGCAAAGAAGGGGGGAGTTCCAGAAGGAGGAACTCGTTTTTTTTTTAGAAAAAGAAAAGAAAACCAAAAGCACTAAATAGAGATCACAAAAAAGTTTTTTTTTTACTAAAGTTTCAAAAGATTAGTGTTTTAGAGTGATTTTAGGTTTAAAACTCAGAGGAAGAAGGACTTCTACCTCCTCTCTACCTTATTTTTAAAAATCATATCTTGGAAGCCCTACCTTCCCTCAAAGAGTAGACCTCTAATCTTCATTTTCGTCAAAAACCGCAAAACCGGTACAAAGAAACAAGGAGAGCTTCCCGGAGGACTTTATGGACCCAAAAGAAAGTGCATTCATGAATACGGGGTAAGCCTCTGAGTTCCTAGAGTTTGTGGTTACATTTATATGCTTTTCTTTTCAAAGTTTCATTTTCTTTTCGTTTTTTTTCCGTTTTCGCACACCAATCCATTTTTCAGAAAATGCAGTATGATTTCAATTATTTTTGAGTATTTTGTTTACATAAAAATATTTGACACATCTTGAGCTTTCTATAATGATAAAGATCATCCAAATCGGTTATATATAGCAAAAATTATGATCGTTTGAAGTTTTGGATTTTCGTTTTGCTGTTTCTGCTATTTCTGTGTGTTTTCTGCAGGCCTAAAGCCTCAATGTTGTTAACGACATTGCCTAATGTTGTTAACAACATTACCTTTGGTAATGCAATTTTGCTACGTTTTGCTCCGCTTCAAATCGTTTGAGCCAGGAACGACCCGCTGAGACCCTTTTGAGTTTGGAAATGCATCATTGGGCATAACAAACCTCTAAATTGTAATTATTTAGGATTTATATATGATTTATTAATGTATTGATATGTTGATTAAAGTTTGGAGTAGCAACGGAAGCACTTCAAGCCATTCATATCGATATCGCCTTTCACAGGGAAGTCGGTAACGATATGGATGACATCGTTACCATTGTTAACCCAAACGATGGCTATGTTATGCATGTTCGCCCTAGATTTATGTTTCTAAATATAATTTTCAATTATTTACTTTTTTATTTTTGTTATCATAATTTATAAAAAAATGTTTGCACTGGTTAAAAAGTTACAAAATTTTCATTAATATCTATTGTAATTTTATTAACTACCCTGAAGTTCAAATGAAAACAAACATGATTATTCAATTTTGTGACATAATTTAATATTCAGAATGCCATATTTGCAAAAGATCCCTTTTGTATAAATATCATCAAATCTAATTTTCTAATTTTATTTTTTCAAGTTTGCCCTAATAATATCTTCTAGCTAAATAATACTTACCAGAAGTTTTTTAACTTGGGAAGTTTTAATAGTTGGAATCACTGGTGAGATCATAATTAGTACATGATTTCTTTTTGATCGAGCATACGTGGTACACTTGGTACATATTTGTGTGGTGGAATTTCCCATGTGCTAACCTTTGTGGATGCAAGTAGTTTATGATAGATGTATGTTAGGGTTTAATTTCCTTCCGGTATCACATTTATCAAATGTAATATTTGTTAGATATCGATGTATTTAGGCGATTTGTAAATCTCCCATCCTAATATGTAATTAATCCCATAGATTAGGCGCATTTATTATCCTTCGTGTTTACTTTCCGCAATTTACTTATCGTATTATGCATGTGTGATAAACTATAAACCAAAAATATCTAGTTTAGTTTGAATATTATAAACGTGGTTTCTATCAAGTATAATTTAACTCAAATAACGACAAAATAGGTACCTCATCTCAAACCCGAATCTCTATTTTATGGTATAGATTAGGTAAATGGATCTAAGCTGTACCAAATTTTCCCGGAAGAGCTGATCCGGGTGGTGACTCTGTAACATAGACTAGAGATTTAGGTCTCGGGTCTTTAAAGCTTGAAAATCACTTTTTTCAAACAACAAACATTTTTACTCTAAGAAACACGTTATTTCGAGGCCATGCTCCTTTCGAAAAACCCCACGCCCCATCTCACGGGGCCGGGGCCTCATGGTATCCGCTCATAATAGACATCTCAAATTCATTATTCATTTGAGAGCTGAAATACTTGCACATCTTTTCATCAATGGCTCCAAAGATAATGTCATCATCATATATCTGAACAATAAGTATTCCTTGTTTCTTCTACTGATGAATAGTGTTGTATCTGTATTACCTCTGATGTATCATTTGGAGATGAGAAAACTTGTCAATCTCTCATACTAGGCTCTGGGAGCTTGCTTCAGACCATACAAGGCTTTCTTCATCTTATAGACATGACAAGGGTGCTTGAATCTTCAAAACCAAGAGGTTGCTTAACATATACTTCTTTAGAGATGAACCCGTTTAGAAATGCACTGTTAACATCCAACTGATATAATTTGAATCCCATATGAGAGGTGAACGCGTAGAGAATTCTTGTGGCTTCAAGTCGAGCTACTAGAGCAAAGGTTTCATCATAGTCAATTCCTTCTTGTTGATTATATACTTGAGGGACAAGTCTTGCTTTGTTCCTTACAACATTTCCTTCTTCATCTAGTTTGTTTTTGAAAACCCACTTGGTGTCTATGATAGATTTATTCTTTAGAATTAGAACAAGATCCCAGACATCATTTCTAGTGATTGATTAAGTTCTTCTTGCATGGCCATTGATAAGTGTATATTTACACTTATTATCATGACATTTTAAATCATAAAACGATATGGTTTTATTTCATTTTATACTTCATATAAAAGATTTCATGTGGTATGTAGTTGTTTTTTATGCAAATGCAGAAACTAGGTAAATCTTGGGAGTAAAATGATCAAAAGTGGAATTCTATATAAAAAGAGTGAAAAATGTGCAAAAAGATGCGTGGAACATAAGGATTTGGCTTAGGATCGAAGCTATCGAAGATCAGTAAAGTAGCAAGAAGAATTTTGAAGAAAATCGCAATTCACGATCATGACACCCATTCGCGGTCGTGACTTGTTATTCTTCAAAACAGAAAGTTGTTAAACATTAGTCACGATCACAACATGTGATTCTCGGTCGTGACTTGTAACGGTTATTTGTTATCTCTTATCGCCTACCAACTGCCAGATAACAACGATCAACCGCCATCAATTACCAACCGAAAAGACACCTTTTGAAAGTTAGCCAATTATGAAAAGGTGCCTTTCCATTGTGGATGAGGATGAATCTTTGCATCCAATCATATTTAAGTGATGCAACTCTTTGCCAATGGACATGACTCTTCATTTGAATAGACGTAACCCTTCACACTCTATAAGTAGGGTTCAAGACCAGTCAATTTTGTGACATTTGGTGCTTTGGTATGAATAGAAGGCATTGAATGATAGTATGCGTGTACAGATAGAGAGTGAAAATAGCTAGATTTCTCTACATTGAAAGTCTTAGAGAGAAAAATGTATAAGTGATTCGATTCCTATTTTGATAACTATATTTCTATACAAATTCAAGTGTTTGTTGTATGAGTGTAATTGCAAAGCACTTATCAATAAAGTTTTAGTTCTTCAACATTCTTTTATTTCGAAATTCACAAAGAATAGCATCCTAGCGAAGGTTCCGTACTAGTTGAGATCGGATTCAAAGTAGATGCAGAATTGACGACTCCCATTAAAGAGTGGATATGGTTTGATCAACTTTAGCTTTCACTTATATACCTTACAACTTTACTTTGTTTTCTGCTTATACTTTCTATTTCGAAGTTTATGATATGTCTATGTGTCATAACTAGTAATTCATTTTGCGTCATTTATATTAATCAAGTTATATGCTTTTGAGTTAACTTTAAGAGTGATTTCGGGGTTAACATGATTGTGAATAATTACTGGATCTGTGATTATAACGCTGTTTAGTGAGCTAACATTTTTGGAGTGGTAACTTGCTAAATATGGCTATGTGAAAGCGACCCGTACTAAGCATAGTAATATAGTTATCCAGGTTCTTTTAAGTGTTATAATTCATTTACTCTAGATTTAGTAAAGTCATCTCATATGTTGCTCTACGGTGGATTATTAAATATTAGGGCGTCTAGAACCTTATTTATTGAAGTTATCTAGTGTACGAAATATTCTTAATGATTTTCCATGTTTTTCTCTGTTAAACTTGTTCGTAGGAATATCTCCATACTGTTCATACATCTACCCATTCATCTGTCAATCATCCAAACCCCTCCAATATAAATTCCATATTTTCGTTTACCCCGTAACTCGAGCTTGTCTTTAGAATCGATTTCCTTCCTTATGGGATCAATATCTTTTAAAACTACATCGAAAGTGTATACTTGCAGTGGTCACCATTTTTCTATTTTGATAAGCGGTATTGACAACACCTGTTTGTATTTTGAACTTTTTATCTTATCGGTAGAAAAGTAGGGAATAAGGTTTTTGGCTTCATCACTGAGTATAAGCCCTCTAAATTAGTAAAGTTAAAACCTTGCGATTAGGCACCAAGTCCTGCTCCTCCTATGGTGGCCAATCCGACCAATTTCCTATTGGAATAGAAGTTAGAAGCAAAGCCTCAATCTCCTTCTCTAGATCACCAAATAGCTGTCTTCGATCCATCTAACCTATTCATGGCCCCTCTTGAGACTCCAATACATGAGCCAACAACCCCAAAGATATCTCCATCTCCAAATACTAAAGACCTTTTCGAGGTTGCAGCATCCATAACTCATGAGGTTGTCCAGGGTCTGGAAGACAAGGTTGAGGGGAAAGAAGAGTCTAAGAAGAAGGAAGCGTCTGATGGGAAATCTCTACTGAAAGAGAATATGCTAGAGGAAGATTCGTTCCTATCAGCTCTCCAAAAGGAGGAAATGTAGAGAACTGTAGTGGTTGAATGGGGAATAAAATCATTAGAATTAGATCTTGCTATTGAATTTGTTAGCATGGCACGGTCAGCCTTCACCAAACATCAGCTAAAGCAAGAGGAAATAAGGAAGGATGATGAAGAAGAAAAGGAGGAAGAGAAGAAGGATGAGGAAGTTCTGTTGGAAGATGTTAGTAATGAGGGGGATGATGAAATCTAGATTGTAAAGGGAATAGAGGAGATGAGAGCTAAATTCAAACCTTATCCCTACCAACAGCAACCAACTCCTTACCAGCAGCGACCTCATATTCCTTATGTTCCAAGGAATCTGGTGGATCCTTCAATAGTGTTATCTTTGATTCCCACACCTTCGGAATAGAGGATTGATGGAGATGAGTCCCTCAGCAGCAGAGGATGGATGATAGGAGATCTTGCTGAGGGAAGTCAATTATCTTTTAAAGTTCCACTCAACTCTCTCCATCATATGGGGAAAACACTAAATGATCTCCTCACAATGGCCCTTCATCTCAACAACTCTGTAGTGGATATCAAATCAGTTCCCTTCAACCGCCCGCTTGCTCAGAGTGTTGCTCTTCTTACTGAGTAGGCTCAAATCATCATGGATGTGGCTTCCAAGATTCCTCTTCCCTGTTAAATCAGATCTGAACTTATTAAGAATATGCAGCCTCTCATGGAGACAAGGCTTGCTAACTATGTTGACATAAGGGATGAGTTGAGTGCCCTCGATGAGAAGCTGGAAACTGGTGAAAAGGGTCTTGAAATGATCCATGATGAGGTAAATGGCATGAAGGAGCTATCCCAGAGGCACATAGCGAATGTAATCTCCACTATTGGGACTGTCATTGAGAAGTGCCAAATTGAATACTTCATGGGCTTGAAGGAGGAGATAAAGAAGCTAAGGAAGTAGAACTTTCTCTACTTTTATCAATAAGGAAGGATCCAAAATGATCTTGAAGAGATGATGAAGTTTATGGCTGAATTTAAAGTAGATTCTCTCAAGGCTATTGAGGACTCTAGGCGGGAGCTAAGGTCTGAAGTCATGAAGGCTGTTGACAGCACTACTACAAAAGATACTGACATCACCTTTGCTCAAAAGAATGAGGCCTCTAATGAAATTGAGGATGTTATTACCAAAGCCGCTGCTAAATTGTCTAAGGTAATTAATGAAGCCAAGGATACAGTAATAGCAAGAGGAACCAGTGCATTAGAGGATCTTCAGAAGAGTATTGATGCATTGGATACTCAGATCAGTGGCCTATCTCTCCATTCCTTGTGCTAACATGATGTGAGATTGTTCCCTTCCTTCAGCATCTGGCAAATGGGCTAAACACTCAGTGGATCTGGAATCAGAAAACCCTACAAGTCATCCTTGAAAGCATCTTTCCCTGTTCCAAGCAAGGCTACAAGGTTGATTCAACAAATTATCCCTCCTCTTCAAGCAAATGCAAAGGCCATTTAAGAAGTTGTCCAGAAGTTCACGCTTGATGAGAAGAATATTGTTGCTGGCACTGAGTGGAGGGAGAAGGATAAGCACAGCTTCAAGGAAGTCTGGGAAAGGTAGATGGTTTCAAGTTCTACTTCAAGCGCCATGGAGATAGATAATCTAGAGGAGAAGTAAGAAGAGTTTATTATGCTTAAAGAAAAACCACTCCTGTAATAGCATAGCTTCTTTTGTAAAAACTTGTAACTCATTACAATTAATGAAAAGCTTTTACTTTTGTTCTGAGTACAACTTTGCATTATACTATCTTCTTTTAGATAATCACAAGAAAAAGATAAACTTTAAAAGAAGATGGAATCATCTCAGAACTTAGTCAAAGATTATGAGGGAGCTAGTTCATCATGTGCATAAGTTCACTCAGAACCAACAAAATGAGGAAGATTGTTGGATTTTGAGAAGTGAATTATAGTTTTGAAGGTTCTGAGTTCAGAAGTACATGATAACTCAAAAGATCCATTGTGCTCCAAAAGACAGAAGAACCAAGGGAACTTAGAAGCTCATCACCTTAGAAGACAATTAAAAACTCTTAGTCACGAGGAAGCCCCTTTGAAGATCAATAGAGGGTATCCTAGTCTTTTAGCGCTAAAAGTCAAGAAAGATGATCATGAATTAAATGCCATCACGCGCTTTTATACCTCAGTTTAAATAGGGATAAAAGTTGTTACGAAATCATGAACAAAGACTTTCTACAAAGCGTATTCTCAATCAACCATACAAAAGTGGGTTCCATTTGGTTCCTGACAGTTGTGGAGCAGATCAAACTTGGGCATGGCTCTCTAACTGATTTTTAATGAAAACAAGGATGTGAGACAACGAGAAGAATTTGTGCAATAGTCCAAGATAAACGGAAATATTCTCTCCCTTTATAAAAGAATAATTTCCGCCATTGAAGAAGGTTGCCGAAACAACTGAAAGCTAAAGAGTGAAATCAAATCTCAAATTCTCTCTACAATCTTCTTCGCAATCAAAAACCACAAATACTTCATTCTTATTTGTTTGTAATCGAGCTAACTGAAACAAAGTTCAGAAGCTCATCATTTTTATCCTAAACAACCTATGTAATACACTAGCTAAGGGTAAGTTAGTGTGAGGGAGCTTAGAAATCTTGTGAGGAAGGTACTTAGGAAGATAAGAAGCTTTGAGCCTCAGATACAGTTGGAAGGAACTTTTATATTGGTATAGCTCATTTAAGCAAAGGTTGTAGGAGGGTACTTCAGTCAATGCATTGTAAAGGGTTTGCTCTTCACCATAAGAAGAGTTCTTAGTGGATTAAATCTTGGACTGGAGTTTCCACGGACTGAATTAGGCAAAGGTTGAACTAGGATAAAATCACTGTTTGCAATTTTTGTACTCTGCTTTATTCAACTTATTTCTTATTTGAATCACTAAAAGTTTTAAAAAGGGGATTTTGAGTAAAATACTTTTACTCAGAAGTACTTTCAGAAGCTACACGCAGCTGTCTTCTGAAATAGAATTTGAACTCGAAAAGGAGTCATTCACACCCCTCACCTATTTTACACCCTAGTGTGTCCAACATTCTCTATTTCATAATTTTAGCAATTCATATCCTTATTTAGTGGGGGAAACAAAACTTGGATGTTGAGGGCACAATTTCATTTTGACGGGTTGATGATAGTAAAACAATGATAATAGTAGTAGAGAATGTTGAACAAAATAGATGAATAATAGTAAATATGATGAAAAAAGTAAAAAAATTTTGAGATGTAAAGAAATATTATAATATAAATTAATATAATAATTTCATTCATTTCGAGTAATAACTTGGAGCTTTAATATTTATCTTCACAATTACAATGTAATGTATAATGAATTTAAAGAAAAGAATGTGGTGTAATATTATTTCAATCCTTGAAAAGATAGATAAAAAAAATGGAAAAATTGGATTTATAAAATAGCATTTCAAATAGAAAAGTGCACGTGTATGGGAAAAAAATTACTGATAAAATATTATCATTTTTTTTATAATAGAATTTCATAATAAAGTAAAAAGGTAAAGGGATAATTGTTAGATTTTATTTCATTTCCATGACTCACTTCATTTAACTTATCAGCTAGCAAATATGTCTTTTATTTTAATACATTAAAAAATTATCCAATTAATATTAAATTAAAAATCGAATTTGATTCATTTTCTTCAAACTTTCTTGAACTAATAAGATTTCTTTCCCAAGAACGTGGTAGGGCACCACCTCACTTTTGACATGGGGTATGGGGTAGGGTTTCGAAACTGGTGGGCATGTGCCCCACGGCCCCAACCCCTCCATCTACCACTATATAAGAGAGAGGAAAAGACAATTCAGTGAACAAGTTTACTCATTGAATTAAAATATGTTTATTCTCTTTTCTCTTCTATTTATTTTCTTTATTATCAAAGAAACCCTTAAGGATTTCAAAAGAAAAGAGGAAACAATTATAATTGATTATAATGGATCAATATACGCTTTCTTTTAATGAAATCATATAACGTTATCGATCAATTTCTATAACAAATCGATTACAGGTTTTCTCTAATCTATTGATTTTTTTTTATTATATCTCCCTAATTTCTACAAAATTTAACTTAATTTAGGTTTTAACAATGCAAATTATTTGGATTTGATACTAATTTCTAAACTAGAGTATTGATTCAATTTATTATCCAAAGCATTCCAAATACAGCGTAATTTAGAAATTTTTTACTATGTCCTTATTAAAGAAAATGTTTCCTATCGTTGATAACTATTTTGAAGTTTTCCTTGAAACAACATTTTTATGTCTCAAGAGAGTTAGTAGTCTGCCACGTATGACTGCTGGTGTCTATACATATAACATCAACAATTTTGCGAAATTCACCGATATTACATTTATTCCAAATTTACAATAAACAAACGATAAATAACGCCAACAGCTAACAACATAAGTTAATTTGCTAACAGACCCATATAAATAACATTAAGCAAAATAGAAACTTAGTATTATAATGGTTCAATTGCATAACAGGGATCAAGGATTGCAAGCATTGAACAAGAAAAAGATTTAAAAAAACCCCTTAAATGCCATTATTCATTATGATTAAGCAAAATATCATTTATTTAGATAATTGGACAGAAAGTTTATTGGCAAGAGAGGAAATAGTTGAAGGAGAAACGGCCCTATTCCCGCCCAAATACCATTTCTTAATCATCTCTGCCACATTTTCATTTTCCACTTTTATCTTTGATTCTTCTTTCCCTTCTGTAACAAACCCAATCTGCAATTATAACATCACTTAGTTAATTTTTATTACCAAACTTTAATTTAGGTATTATTAGATATTTATTAATTACCTCAACAGAAGACGAGTTAGGAGGAAAATGAAAAGTAATGAGAGAGTCTTTCTTGAAATACTTGGCTTGGAAAAACTCAACTACTTTTTCAACTTCTTGTTCTTCATCTTCTTCGTATTTATCAACTTCTGCCAATCTGTCTCTAACACTGCTCTCTAGTTGAACTCCATATTGGGATCCTTTTATTTCTTTTATTATTACAACCCTCAGTAATTTCTCTACCGGAGCTGCATTTCATTAGTCAATATAGAAGTAAAAGAGTCAAATTAATTGTTATTCTTGCGCATGGCAGCATATATCTCACCTTATAAGTAATTCTTATTAAGTGTTTTAATCATCTATTCTAATTTAAAACTTTTTTTTCTTGTTTTCACCATGAGGTGATTTTAGTTGGATATTAATTATAGGCGGCAACTTTTATTCATGTCCACATCCATACAATCTCCAATAATCAAATTTGCTGGGGCTTTGAAATGCATGGTGACTAATCTCAAGATTAAAAATTTATAAATTTAAAACTGTTTTATAATTTAATCACTGGAAGTAAGTAGATGTATGCTCAAACTGGAAAAAGAACATATAAGCTCGCCATTTTGACCATTCAAAATCCACTAATATCCCTCTTAAATTCTAAGATCTCAAAGTTCCCTCTTCCCTGATTATTCTGCATGATTTTCTTACAAGAAATTTTGATAAAATATTGCAGGAGTGGAATCCAAAATTACGGAGGGTTGCTTTTCACCAAATATCCATTAATATTAAATGATAATTGTAATTAAAAATTTAAACTAGAAATATGTGTGGACCTTATCCTGAACTTGTTTTTGTACTATGATATATGGTAATTTACCAGCGACAAGAGCTTTAAAAAATTCATCATCTTCAACCAGCTGATCTGTTGATTTTCCTTTCCATTGTTGCAAATGATTCACAATTTCAGGATCCAAATAAACTCCAATTGCTGTGAATTTTATCTGAAGAAAATGTATCTCAATGTCTGTGATTCCTGTTATTTATTTTCACCCGCAAAAATTATTAATTAATTAGAACAAACTGGAAAGCATAAGGAATTACGAACAAATTAATAAATATAAACTTATAAAATAACAAACCAAGAAAAATTAATTACCATAACCAAGTAGAGTTAAAGGCTTAGAAGCAGTGATCTGTGGTGGAAAAGGGACTTCATCAACCATTACAACTTCAGTGCCCACTGCGATACAAATATACAAATATTACAAAAAAAATTTATCAAACTAAAGTTCACTAGATTAAAAAAAAAAGTGCATCTTACTAGTTTGTTGAAATGGGGAAAAAGAATAGTTGAGAAATTTAGTGAGATGGATTATGACAAGAAAATTGATAGTTAGGAGTATATATCTGGGTGAGCATTAAATTCAGCTAACCCAAGGGGTAAGTAAGGTGGTAGATATTATACATTAATACGGGTAGGTGGTGGAAATTGGTAGCTTTTGCATGTGATTAGATTATCTCATTAACACAATTTATTTATATTTCCAATAAACAATGCTGATTTTGCATATTTGGAAAACTAACTTAATTCTGGTATGATTTTAGATCAAATTTAATATTTTGTATTAATTTTATTATTTCATTTACTGTTTTCAATATATAATATTATTTCATTATTTACTTGAACAATTAAAATAATTAAAATTTACACTTAATTTAGATATAATTATTGATTTAACCAACCTTTTTCCATGCTTATAGAATGGGTACCGAACGTGAAATCATGCAAAGATCATTTGGTCAAATCGCATCTTTTTTGTATTTATGTTATAAATCTATTAATGTAATCTATTTATTTGTAATACAATTATCTGTTATTTAGGAAGTATAGTTTAGTATTTTACCCAAACATGATAAAAAAAATATTTTGTATGGAAACTCTCCAGTGGTGGAATGAATGAGACGCGGGCGTATGGCTACCATTCATTTTACCTACCTACCCCGCCTAGACAAATAGGAAATATTTATTAATTTTGACAAATTTAATGCGAAAATAGATAAGTATATTCATATGGTTCTTTAATGAAAAAAGTTTAATGAAATAAGATAGTTAATTATATTATTTAACAACATATCAATAGGGTTATAAATGAAACACAGTCACTTGTGAACTATTCTATGATCATTTTGAGTTTTTTTTATAAAGAAAAAAGTTACTATAGAGGCACAAGGAACAAACATCTCAACTGGGTTAGCACAAATGTTGCAAGGGATCCAACACAATCAATTTTTTTTTATTAAATTGGAATCCTTAAGGATAAAAAAAATAGAGTGGCACTCAAATAAAGCACTACAAGTTCAGTTACATGTTAAAATTAGATTTGGATCAATAATGATATCTGAAACCACAAAGCTAATCTAACGCCTTGTTGCCCATCAAAAATGTATTTATTCCTTCTTATCCATAAAGTCTAAGAGATGACAAACCAGAGAGAAATTGAGAACTCCCGATACAATCCTACTTTGAAATATGAACGCCTTTGTAATTGATAATAAGATGATGGTATTGTCGTGTTAATTCCGAGCTGTGAGCACGAGATTCTTAGTCTCTCTCCCGAAACGATGATGAAAGCTTATTATTTATATACTTGCTCTCCAAGCTTTTGTTAACCCATAATCGGGGATAAAATGGCGTCGAAATATGTTCTCCTAGCCTTTCAAACATTTATCACATGTTAAAAGTATTTATTTAAGTGTTAGATAATTTTATTTCATAGGTAGTTCATCTCTTTCTTTTTTTTGGGAGTAAAACAAATGTTTTTAACCTTAAAAATCTCGTTTTATTTATTTTAGATAAATAAATAATAAATAAAGAATATTGAAAAAAATTAAAAGTTAAATTTTATGTGTTAAGAAACATTATAAAATATTTAAAAAAAAAGTTGAAAAAATCAGTTTCTGGAGTTTTTCTAGGGAACCGGGGTCTCGAGGGGTCACCTGCGTACTGGTGCCCCTCTAGCCGGTCTAACTAGACCGCGGTCCTTTTAGTTATACCGGCGGTGGTCCAACCTAGAGGGGCATCGGGTAAAATCCAAGATTTCCTTTTTTACCATTTTTAGCTTTTTTTCCCTCTTTACCCTCAATTTTTAACTAATATAAAGGGGTATAGATAGGTTCATACTTTGAGAAGAGAGGGAAGACAACATATTTGAGCTACTTTTTGGGTATTATTGAGATTAGAAAGAAAAAAGAGAATACTTAGTGAGGAAGTTTGTGAAAAAGTTGGAAAAATCCATTTCAAGTAATTTTTTCTCTATTTTCTTGCACTTCTCTTGGGTAAAGGTTTTAATACTTTGGGTAGATCTCTTCTTTACCTTTCCAAGAAATAAAAAATCACTAAAAACTATCACTTTTATTTCTTCAGTTTTTTGGGAGTTTTTGCAACAAATCAATTAAATCGACCCAAAAAGGCTTGGAGGGACTCTTTTCTTGGCGTTTCTGATTTCAAAATCGTTGGGAAGACATCAGAGGGGTAAGCTTTTGATTTTTTCAAGACTTATTGGCTTGATTTTGTGTATATTTTGAGTGTTTACTTTTGGGGTGAAAATGGTTAAATAACTCGGAGCCGCTCTAGTTAGACCGACGACTCTACAATATGGAGAGGCACCACCCTGAATATAGTTATTTCGTGTTATAAATCCATTTTTCATCCATCTTGTGCGTTAGAAACAGATATTTTTAACAAAAATCAAAGGTTTTCCCTAGGCATTTGTTGTTCGACCGATGCCTTTGTAGGCAGCAAGACCGCCCCTGAGGGAGTTGGACCGGCACCGGTCTAGGCGGTGGCTAGTCTAGTTGTCGCCATTCCAATTGTAGAGGTGATTGTCTGTTTTTGTCTAGAGCACCATTTTTAATGTTTTTTGCCTAGATTTCATGTTTGCACTCTGTTTTTTGCATTCCCAACGACAGGAATCAATATTCCTCGATAACCGTCCATAATTTATGCCATGAACATCTGTAAATAAATAAAATGAGCAAGAATCGAGTCTAAAATAAATCATTTTTACAAGAAAAATCGCTTGGAAACTCAAATTTCCACTTTTAAAAATCAGTCGAGCGCAACGCTTTAACAATCACCCTAAACTAACCTAGTTGCTGTTAGACATGATGTATGCCCTAGAGGAAATTAGGGTGATATATCTTTATTAGTTATAATGTACGAACAGTTTCGAATTATTATTAATAATAATTAAGGCATCTTTGTTTCTTATCAGTGCTTTCTGTTTATTATTGTATCGCGCTGGTATCATATATGTTTAATATGTATATGCGCATTGATGAGACAAAGTCCATGATTATTTCATAGCATAAAAGTGCGTGGACATAGTGGGAGCTATGTGGTGTGAGAACTGCACATACGTGTTACTATGAATAGTCTAAATATCCCTAGTCATAGTTTTATTGAGACTGGACATAAATGGAACAGACAGACTAGCATGTGTAGGCTTACTCCTTGGATTAGATCCAAATAGCCAATCTCACGAGCTGAAGGTGGTACCTTGAGTTAACACATGAATGTATTCGGGTAATACATTAGAGACTACTATAAGACAGACACTCGGAAATTACTATATCCATGTGTTGGTGTCATGTTTTATTGTAGTAGCAGTACAAATATCGTCAGGCCTGAGATACCGGTTACCTTATTTAAGAAAATCTATACTTTGGGTCATACTTATTCATACTCTGACGATCAAGATGACACGGGTTACACTTATTCATATGTCCCAATGATTGAAAATCTAGCGGATGGGCTAACTAAACCATTGACTCAAATTAAACAAGACTAGCATGTTAACGAGTGTGGTATAAGACACATGGGCAATTAGTTCTAGTGCAAGTGAGAGATTGTTAGACATGATGTATGCCCTAGAGGCAATTAGAGCGATATATCTTTATTAGTTATAATGTACAAATAGTTTTGAATTATTATTAATAATAATTAAGGCATATTTATTGCTTATAATATATTTTTGATTATTATTGTATCTCGCTGGTATCATACATGTTTAATATGTATATGCGCATTGATGAGACAAATTCAGTGATTAATTCATAGCGTAAAAGTGTGTGGACATAGTGGGAGCTATGTGGTGTGAGAACTGCACATACGTATCACTATGAATAGTTTAAATATCCTTAGTCATAGTTTCATTGAGATTGGATATCGGTGGAACGAATAAACTAGCATGTGTAGGCTTACTCCTTGGATTATATCCAAGCAGCCGATCTCATGAGCTGAAGGGAGTACCTTGAGTTAATAGATGAATGTATTCGGGTAATAAATTAGAGACCGCTATAAGACAAACACTCAAAAATTACTATATCCATGTGTTGGTGTCATGTCTTATTACAGTAGCAGTACAAATATCCTCACACCTGAGATACCGTTAACTTATGTAGGAGTTGCTATACTTTGGGTCATACTTATTCATACCCTGGCGATCAGAATGAAATGGGTGATTACGGGTATAACGATGATCACATGTTTGTAAGATGTGTAGTCAAGATGGGATCTATCGCTCCTGATATAGAAATATAATGAGAGATTTACCTTAGGGCCCCTTATTGAAGTGGCACACTCTTAAACCTCTGATCAGAGTATAAGAATGATGGAATGGGTTTCTAGTCAATCAAGATACATAATGGCTGAGTGGTGTTCTTCGTGAACAAGTCCAATTCCAGGATAGCTACGGCTATAACATGAGCTATTTAATCCGAGCTCAATAAACTAGATGGTACTTAACTTGATGGAAAGAGTATATTGTATTGGTTACTACTGCAAAACCGGATCAAGTCACATGCATATGACTTTCCAAGTATCAGGGTATCATACGCCTTTGCTAGAAAGTCCATTTGATCGTTTAGAGTTATTGAATTCCATATCGGTCTGGAACACTAAGCCTAAAAGTTCCTGGACATAAGCCAAGTTTAGGTTAAAGAGGCTCTATACTTTGGGATCCTATGAGGTCATACATTTTGGGTCTTTATCGGACTATGTAAAGAACCTATGGACAGGGTTTATACCGAAAATACAAGTTGTAAAATCAATGAGAAGAATAATTAATTGGTCGAACCGAATTAATCATGAAAAGGAATTATGAGAAAATAGGGAAAAAGGTTGCACAAAGCGAGTAATGGATTTTCCCGTTGCATTTGAGCCCCAAACGAACACTGTTGTTCGAAGTGGGGCCTGCGCGGCTGCCCTGCGAGCCAATGGTCTCGTGGCCCGCTAGCGATTGGGGGCGGCCCCGTAGCAATTGGGGACAGCCCGCACGGGCTGTAGGCCAGAAGTGCTACAGCAAGGTAATGCTTACATGGTCTGCGCGTGCAAGCCCGATTGTGCTCACCATGGGCTGCGCGCAAGCCGCAACTTGAGGTACAAGGCAAGCCTATTAGGGCTTGCCTTGTGGCAACCCATGGGTCCCTATGCCCGTGCGGCTGACTTGCTATACATGGGATGGGATAAATCCCATCCCATGTAGAATTATAAGGGGAGTCTATCACTTCCCCTTTTTCCTTGTATATATAGGCTTGAAGCCTCTCTTTATACACACACATTAGAAAAATTCGAGTAGTCTAGCAGCTGCTGTCAATCGATGGGTTCTACCTCTTCGAGGTTTTTTTCGATGAAGATCCATGTGGATCAATCATAGAGGCTCTCCTAGTTTAGAAGCTTGTGCTGTCAGAATTACTCAAGGGGAACGCCGCTACCAAAAGACAGATCAAGCACGCATCAACTGGTAATGCTTTAATCTTTAGATGCTAGATTTCTTTTATATGTTTTATAAACCTAAAAGCATCTATGGAACGTTTTAACTTAGATTATATCAATCATGGCATGCTTAGGAGATCCTTAGGTTAATTTTAAGTTTTGAAATTCCACCTTGCAATGATTGCATGTTCAATTACTGTCCTGATAAACCAACAGTTGCATGATTAATTGAGTCTTGTATGGTATTACTAACCCTATTTGTGGTGTGCCATATAATTATGCTAACCCTTTGTGGATGCATGATGGGTGTCGAGATATAAAAAAATAATCCCTGCACAGAAAAATAATTTATAGTTAGCAGTAAACAAGGGTCGACAAGAAATGGTATTAATTGAGAAATTCTAGATTAATTTGACTAAAGAGACTGGATTGATGTTCTTGAAATCTTGAAATCGTTGGGAGTTTGAAAACTAGAAGTAAAGAGAGAATAAAGAATAAAATAAATGTAAAAAGATAGACTCAACTAATTAGGGAAAACCATGTATCATTGATCACTGGACAAGGGATAAATTATGCCGGGACTTAGGTTTAGTTATACTAGTGCTCCGCATTGTACAACATTAGCAACTCTTCCTTACTTCATATTGGAACTGTGCTTCGTGCCTCAATCACCTTCTTACTCATTATGACTTTTGACATCACACCATAGAGCTCGCCGGAAGATAGCAATGAATAATAGAATAGCCTAAACCCTAACAGAAGGGTAGTATAACTCCTAACAAGCGTTAGATAGTTGTCTCTCCAGTCTCAGTGATGACATAGAGACTGGTATCACTCACTCCTCCTTAGGCAGAACTACAGATGCAGAAGTTAGATATAACACTAAATCACAAAGACTTACCTTGCGACTAATCAGACCATAAAGAGATTGAGGATTCAATAGATAGGTACCGAGATCAACAAATAAATCACCTTGCGGATTGTTGTGTTTAGGTTTAAGTCCTCACATTAATCAAACACGGTCTTGACCCTTACTTGGTTAAGTCATTGAGAATTTATCTAGATATGACTGAATTTAAATATAATAAAAAGTAAAAAGACAGAATATAAAATTGTAAGTAATTAAATAGTTTGTTGAAAACAAATTGCGAACTTAAAAATAACTTGAAATTAGAAAAACGTTTTGAAAGCTAAAACAACTAGATTGAATTGAAAGCAAAATTAAATTTAAAAGGATTTGGAAAACTAAGAACAAAAAATAAATATAGTTCTAAACTAATTCAGATTTGGACTTTGACTAGGCTAAACTCTAGAAATTGAATTCTCTATTCTTGTGGGATTCATCCTATATTTATAGCCATATGGCCGAATCCATTGCTCCTTAGTCTTTGCCTTTGATTGCACTTGTTTTTCTTTTGGCCTTGTCCTTTAGTTTTCTACTTGGAGATAAAATGATAGAGTTTTATTCTCTTTTCAAGATAGAGTTGTGAAGGAGAACAACTCTTCTTTAAATCAAAACTCCTTAAAGATAAAATTTGCTCGAACTAGTGATTTTCCATTGACTTTTGTGCTCTTATCTTCCAACTAGATATGTTTATGAAATTTTGGAAGATTTTGGAATTTGCGAAAGTCATTGGGACTAATTACTACTCTCGGTGGAATGTTGTTCTTGACCGCTTTACCAACTTTTATCCAAACCTCCTAATCCTAAGATAATAGAAAATAGTAGTAACATAGCTTATTCCATGTTAGATTTACAACCTATCAAATCTGCCCAAGCTTATTCCATGCTTGCCCTCAAGTAAAAACACAAAGATTAGGAAAAAAAGAGAATATGAATTACACAAAGATCCTAAACATTTTCGCAAAGAGACTGAGATCTTTCACCGATATCATGGTAGAGTTCCTTATCAAGCACCGAGAGTCCAATAAAAGAGTTATCCTTAAAAAATTATATAGATCTTGCTCATAAACCAAATAATTACTTGTTTGAATTTATTAAAGAGATCAAGTATCCAAAGGAAAACTTCACAATTACCTTCTTAGTTGGTCTCTTCGCTTGGTGGGGTCCTTAGACACATAGCAAAAATCAAAAGATTATATTTTTTTTCTTTTTCTAACTTTTTCTATTATTTTGAATTTTTTTCTAATTTTTTGAATTTAGAATCTTTTCTTTACGGGAAAATAAATCTTATGAAATAGTCATTGCCTAGTTATTAACCAAACAATGCTCTTTCTTCTTCGGCCCTATAAAAAAAACTTCACCTAGTTATGAGTCAAGTCAAGCTATTTCTTTTAAAAGTGCACCTTATGAAAGAGTCACCACCCGGTTGCTAACCGAACAATGCTATGTTTTCTAAGACTCAAACAAAAAAAATAATAATAAAGCAAGTAATTAATAAGACAATTGAAGTTAAAGTAGTAGAATTTATGGTAGATTAAGCATATTTAAGGTATTATAAGGCTTATTCAAGTAGTATTTTGATTGTGAAAATTATGGTTGCTGTAGAGGAAGCTAATACTAATAGTGGAAAAGGGAAAGAGGTGGAAGAAAGCCATTAAATATTTTGGAAATAACAAACTGTCTAGGATAGCGAAATTAATTGAGTACTAAGTATACTCTTAATTAATGAAGTTTACTTGAGTTTGTTCATGGAAAAACAACTTAGTTTATTGAGTAATTAATTAAGTTATAGCTTAGAGTAGGAAAAGATGAGCTGTGTTGAGTACTACATAGTTTAAATAAATATGTGCTAAGCTGTAGTGAGTTAGCTTTTATTAATTAAAAGCTAAGTCTGTTGACACTTAGAGAAATAAATGACACTTGTGCTAATGTGAGAAACGAAATATATCTTTGATGGATTTCAGGTTAAAAAGCGCTGAAATTAAAGAAGATATTTTTGTGGTCCTCACATTCAAAAGGTGTCAGTACGGAATGTTGGAGATTCCTTACTAAAGTCCAAGATAAAAGGAATCCTCTGACATGCGCCATTTCTTAATCTCTCCGCATGCCTCTGCAAACGACAGAAAGTCAACAAATGAAAGAATGCCACGTTTCATCTCACATGCCTCTCTATCAGAATGAATTGCTTGAAGATAAATGAGTTTTTGACAACAGAATTTTATCACGCCTCAATGTTTCGATATCTCTATCTCTAAACATCTTGGAATTTGTCTCCAATGGGAATGACACATAGAATTGAAGATCTGAAGAGAAGAGAAATTGATGATCTATTAGGATAAGAAGTTTACAATGGCTACTTCGTAAAGCTTCGACTATAAATTGAAGATTGAAGTAGACGTTTAAACTTGGTGAATCACCTCGAATTTCTTCAAGAGCTAAAACTCTGTTCCAATACTCCTAACTTTAAGAAATTCCAAATCAAGCATTAGAAAAAACTCATCGTCTTAATCTGTTTGTAATAGAGAGAATATCACCCATAAATTTAACCTTGTAAAGAATTCAACATTTTATAAGTTCAATTCAGTTCGCAATTCTTTTCATAAATGTGAGTGTCGGTTTAGGAAGGGTACCTGAACTAAGTCTGAGAGGTAATTAGAAAAAAGGTACTTTCTATAATAGTGTTTACCCCTTGTAAAGGTTGCTCCACCTAAGTAAGGAATGAACACTAGTGGATTAAAGCTCGGAGAAGATATCCGGGAACTGGAGGTAGGCTAGGGGCCGAACCTAGATAAAACCAGGTGTTGAAGTTCTAACTTTAGGTCTTGCCTTTATCGTGTCCATATCTCATTCATCATTCTTTCTATTCTATCACTTTTGCTTGAAAAACCAATCCAAGCTGAGTTGAGAACTCAGCATGTGATTGAAGATAAAGTGTGGCAGCAAAGCTAAGCAGTTTATACCTTTTAGACCTTGCTCAACATCGCTTCACTCAGCATGCATCTAAAAGCTGAACTTGGTTAAAACATTTTTATAAACTCAAAAAGTAACCAACATCTTCATTCACCCCCTATACTATTGTAAAGAAGTTGTTTAAGGTCCAACAAGTGGTATCAGAGCAAGTGCCAAACTTTTAGACTAATCGTCTTTGAGTTAAAGATCCATAAATGGATTATAACAACTTCAGTTCCAGCTCAAGACAGATAGTGCTCCTGAAGGATGGAATGCTTGTAACTAAAACACCATTATTCGACAGTAATCATTACTCTTTTTGGAAAAAAAGCATGAAGAATTTCATTCAATCTCAAAGCATGCAAGCATGGCTCGCTATAGAGCTTGGCCCGCCAATTCCTACTATTGTTAGGAATGGGGAACATGTTCCAGTCAATCTAGAGGATTACGATGATGCTTCTTAGGCTTCTCAAAGAGAATGCCACAATGATTAATTACTTACACTGTGCTTTAGATCTTACTGAATTTAATAGGGTCTCGGGGTGCGAAACATCATAGGAATTTTAGAAGAAGTTGGAGATTACCTATGAATTGATAAGGTCAAGGAGTCCAAAATCAACCTCATGCTGCGAGAGTATGAGATGTTCCAGATGGGCGCCAACGAGGGTATTCAGGCCATGAATACCAGGTTCATTAATCTTGTTAATAAATTAAAGCATCTTGGCAAGGATTTTACTGAGGAGCTAGTGAAGTGATAAGTGTATAATTACACTTAATATCATATTAATTTTATACACTAAACACTATAGTTTTAAGTCATTTTTATACTTCATATAAAAATTTCACATGGTATGTAGTTATTTTTTATGCAAATGCAGATACTAGGTAAATCTTGGGAGTAAAATGATCTAAAGTGGAATTCTATGAAAAAAGAGTGAAAAGGAGCAAAAAGATGCGTGGAACTTAAAGATTTGGCTTAGGATCGAAGCTGTCAAAGATCGATGAAGTTACAACGAGAATTTTGAAGAAAAACTCAACTCACGATCGCGACAATCATTCGTAGTCACGACTTGTTCTTCTTTAGAACAGAAGTTTGCCAATCATGACTTAGACAGTTTTCTGGTATTATCTTCTTAACTACCAACCGCCAAATAAACATGATTAATCACTATCAAGTACCAATGAAAAGACACTTATCAGGAGTCAGCCAATCATGAAAAGGTGCCTATCCATTGTGGATTATATCAAAGCTTCTCAATCAATCACAATGAAGAGATGCAATCTTTCACCAATGGACACAACCCTTCTTTTGGATAGATGCAACCCTTCAAACTCTATAAATAGGGTTCTAATACTCACAAATTACGTGCATTGAAAAGTTGTGCATTCTAGGAAGTGTAGTGCACAAAGTGAAAGAGAGATATAGTGTGTGTAGATAGATTCGCTACATTCTTAAGTGTTAACGAGAAAATGTTTAAGTGATTCGAATCCTTGTTTTGATCACTAGATTCTCTACATTCTCTAGCGATTGTTGTATAAGTGTACTTGCAAATCACTTATCAATAAAAGTTTTTGTTCTCCAATATTCGTTTGTTCGATATTCGCAAAGAATAGCATCCTAGCGGAGGTTTTGTATGGGCCGAGACCGAATTCAAAGCAGACGTAGGAATTGTGGGAATTGACGACTCCCATTAAAGAGTGGCCATGGTTTGATCAACTTTAGGTTTCACTTGCATACCTTACAACTTTGCTTTGCTTTCTGCTTATACTTTCTATTTTGAAGTTTATGATATGTCTATGTCATAATGCGTATTTCGTGTTAAGTCTTTCATGTTAATCAAGTTATATGCATTGGAGTTAATTTTAAGAGTAGTTTCGGGGTTAACAATATCGTGTATAATCACTGGATCTGTGATATAACGCTATTTAGTGAGCCAACATTTTTGGAATGGTAACTT
>CATIWQ010558115.1:0-53487 GCA_949673415.1 Euphorbia schlechtendalii | reverse complement strand
GATTAACTTTAGCTTTCACTTGCATACCTTACAACTTTGCTTTGCTTTCTACTTATACTTTCTATTTCAAAGTTTATGATATGTTTATGTGTCATAATGCGTATTTCGTGTTAAGTCTTTTATGTTAATCAAGTTATATGCGTTAGAGTTAATTTTAAGAGTAGTTTCGGGGTTAACAATATCATGTATAATCACTGGATCTGTGATATAACACTGTTTAGTGAGCCAACATTTTTTTAATGGTAACTTGCTAAATGTGACTATGTGAGAGTGACCCATACTAAGCATAGTATTGATGTTGTCCAGGTTTATATAATTGTCTTAATTCGTTTACGCTAGGTTTAGAAAAGTTATTTCATGTGTTGCTCTGCGACGAATCATTGAACATCTTAGTGTTTTGAACCGAGTTTTTTAGATTAGTTTAGTGAATCGTAACATCTTTGTTGAACTTGCATGTTTTCTCTGCTATCCTTATTTCGCAGGGAAAATCTCTATATTTGGATTCTCTAGTCTTCCACATCTATATTTGCTCATTTTTCATTCTAATCTTCCTATCCAAAATCTCCAATCTATTCTTATTTTATATACTTTGTTTTCCCTTGTTGATCTTTAGACTTGGTTCCTTTCCTGTAGGTTCGATATCTTTTAAAACTACATCGCAACTGTATACTTGCAGTTATCATCATTTTTCTATTTGATAAGAGGTACTGACAACACCTATATTTTTCGTGAACATGTTTTTTGCACCATTGATATATAGCCGAATCTTGTGAACAAACTATTAAACTTATCGGTAGAAAAGTGGCGAACAAATATCAAGGGTGCAATCAAGAATAATAGAAAAGTATTTCGCTTATTTGATAGTTTTAACTATATAATTTATCACAACATTAGATAAAAGAGAAATCAACTCATTTTGGATTTTATGTCCTAGATAATGATAATGAATTTCACGATTTTGAATACGTCTAACATGATCTTGCATTATCACAACAAATTCTGCAATCATTTTAATCAATTTAAAAAAATTACTATTACTATCTTGATAGAGTTGTTTTATTAATCCCTCGAAATGGCAAATTATGAGTAACAAGACATTTTACCGCTGATAATATTCTAACTAAAACTTGCCTCCATCACTCTTTCTCTTTCATGATTTGATCTTGCAAGGTCTTATCAATTGTTTCATTTTTATCCAACCTTACTTTCATTTCATTCCAAGTACTCATATTTTTCATATGCTCAACACTCTTTTCATGTTGTTTAATTCTCTCACTAATATGTCTCTAATCATTCAAACCCTCATTTGCAAATAAAATTTTGTTAGAAACAAATTTGAACAACTTGCAGCAAAAGCATAACACTTGTCAATATGTATGGAATAAATCAACCATTTATTATCATTAATCTCACCATTACTCAACTTCCGAGATTAATAATATGAAAAATACATATTGTTGTCATCAAGTGGAAAATCAAGATTCATTTCTCTTAGAGGCCCTTTATCAACTGTTAAATTAGCCTGGAACAAGTTTCCACGCACTAACTTGCTGACTGAAGTTGACCCCAACGCTCCTCTTAGCTGTGGTCCGGAGGTTCCTACAAAACAACAACCATCGCTATGGGGGACTAGTCGTGTGACCGGCGTAGTCTCTCTGATGTTTAAGTTAGATAGGATTTAAGATAGGCGGTAGGGAGTTTTTAGTGAATTTAGAATACTTACCTCTGCGTGGTGACCCAAAGGGTCTTTTTATACTCCTTGAACGTCTCCTGGTCTGATCCAATAATGTGAATCAACTAGAGTTCTAATTTGAGTGAATCTTTATCTCATTGATAAGATAAAGTTTATCTGAATTGGGAGTTTCAATCATTAAGGTCTCTTTTGTGGACTTAGACTCTTAATTAGACTCTGTGCTCCCGAGGCGTCGGGGTCGGTCCAGGTGGACAAGCTGACTCAGCTTGGTGACCGCCTGAACATCTCTCTAAGATTGGAGGAACCTTGGTATCTTCCAAATTTGGGGCGGATTTAGTCTGCCTGGATGATCACCGAGACTTTACTCTCGTGTCGGATGGGATCCGCTTGGATTGGCAGGAACATTCCTAGCCTCTTCGTAATATCTTTCTCTGCTCCAGGTGGATATAATCCGCCTGAGGGTCTCGTGTGGCCTGTACGCGCCTGCCATTATTTGTCTATGTTAACATCAACAATAATATCTCTTGATATACTATCAATATTACCCCAATTTCCAGGATCATAAATATCAAAAAAAGGCTCTATTTATTCTTCATCAATGTCTATATCAGAAGGAAATTTTTGTTCATTAAAATCAATATGCACATCATTAGGCAAAATTTCATCAACAACATCAATAGGAAAAATTTCATCAGGCACATTAACATCAATAGGAAAAATTTCATCAACCACATCAACAGGCATAATATCATCAGACACATCAACATCATTAGGCACAATTTCATCAGGCACATTAATATTATTAAGCAAAATTTCATCAGGATCATTAGCATCGTTAGGAAAAATTTCATTTGATTGATTCACATTTCTATCAAAAAATTTATAAAGATCACCATGCTGCGATTTTTTTAACTCCTCAATGTGTTTTCTCTTTTTTCCTTTTTCACTTTTAGACAGATGTTTTTAGTCAATATTTCATATAAAGTAAAGGCATAAACTTAATAACACATTGAAATAAAACAATAACATCTAATATGTCGTATATTTTCTTTCAAATTCGCTGAATCCAAAAATTAAATTGAGCCGCTGGAATTTATGTAAAAAAATTTCATAATCAATTACAAATAGAAAATAATGAAACTATAAGCAAACTACAGTTATCAGTCAACTTAGGATTATGAAATCAGATTTTTAATACATATTGCAGTAATAGAAAAGTTGTTAGTTCAAAATCAATTAATCAAACTTCCACTATGTGCACGGCTAAAAAAATCAATGAAAAATTTTGTTTGAAGCATGGTTGGTCAAAATCAAATTTCTAAATTATTTCCTTTCAACAATAGTTTATGAACTATATATTACAAAAAAAATGCTATTATAAATTACAACCATTAATTAGTAGAAGTAAAAAAAACTACTTCGATCCTAAAATGTAAAACTGAAATTAAAGAAAATCAAAGTACATATTAGATTAAATCAATTGCATGCATTCACGAATTTTCCAATAATTAAATTAATTTCAATTTATCACAAATAGAAATACAATTGCAATTACAAATTGAGAAGCAAAACTAAGACATAATAGAGAAATTTGATATTGATTTGTATTAGTAGAGAGCTTTGAAGAAATGTCTAGATGCAAACTTAAAATATTAAGAGGAAACTATGGAAAATAAAATAACCAAGCAAGGAAGAATGAAGAAAATCAATCAGGGAGAGTAATTATTCAAATGAAAATAGGTCATTTTTAACTTGTAAAAAATTTCTTGCTCAGCCATGATTTTGGGAATATAAATAAGAATTAATAAATATTTTCATCGACTTTTTGAGAGAAGACTAAATCTTTTCATTAAATTGTGTATTGAAGAGTAGAGGAACTAAAGAGGCAGAAAACAAAGCGTGATAATGAAACTCAGAGAAAGAGATATATGTTAATTAAATATATATATATATATATATATATATATATATATATATATATATATATATATATATATATATATACCCCTTACATTAATGGGCCTCAGGCCTGTGCATTTCTTAGACCTGTGTCAAGGGCGGGCCTGTATGTTGCTTAATTACCAATTAGCGTACCCTTAACTAGTTGGGATTATGCAATAGCTTTCTTTTCTGGAGATTTCTTCTCATATGTCGAAGAACCAACGACTTTATTAGCTCAAGAGTTAGCTATTTCACATTCACATACCTCTATATAAACATAGCATAATTTCCACAAGACTGTATTTTATCAATCGACAATCTTGTAAAACCAATTTATAGGAGATGCGAATTGGACATGAAAGGGTGTTAGGAATAATATAAAACCACAATTGAACCTTATCTATCAGCTTAAGCTTTTGAATCAAACGGTTCCATAACATGGTATTAGAACAGCTTAGATATAAAGGTCAAAGGTTCGAATTTTTGCAGTTCCATTTGTTAAAATAATTGCAATGCATAGTAGAATTAGCCTGTGTTGTACCCGCTTAAAGTCCAGAGAGCATTCGTGTGTAGGTGAATAGAACCTTATTACCTATCAACTTAAACTTTGGGGTCAAACAATTCCATGATAAATTGGAAATTAATTTTTCAATAATCTACAAATTCATCTCCACTACTAGTATTTTTTGAATTCATGTTTCTCCCATAGTTATTCACGATTCATATCTGTATATTAAGTACTAACTAACAATGGATATATTTGTTGAAAGTGTGATACTTTTACATTTGATTGCAACCTTCTTCTAAGTTTGGAATCTAAATTTTTGAGATACTTTGTACAAAATGAATCAAATTAAATTGTTTAAAAAATTGGGATTGTAATTTCAATTATTCCTTGTGTTTATCTTCTCAGGATATAAATATATTTTAAATGTATTGAAACAAAAAAGAAGTGTAACAATAAAAATGATAGCTATCATCTGAGTTATATTTTTTTTTATTATTAATATATTAGTTTAAGGCTATGTTCTTTTCAACTAAAATAAAAAATACTGAACTGAAACTGAATATACTGAAATGAAACTAAACCTTACTATACTGAAACTGAATTGAGACTGAAAATATCAAAATTAAATAGAAAAATAATTATTTATATCAATAATAATGATAATAATATTACCTTAAAATATAAGTATAAAAATAATAATTATCCAAATATTTTAAAATAATATTATATTACTTTAAAATATATATTAATAAAAATAATCTATATATTTTCAAATAATACTATATTAAAACAAAATTTATTAATAATTATTAATTAATATTATGATTACAAGTTATCCTAATAATTATTATTATATTTTTAACAATAATCCATATATTTAAAATAATATTATATTACAAATAAAATTTATTAATAATCATTTAATTTTATTATTAATTAAAATATTAATACAAACCATCCTATTTATTATTATATTCGTATTTCAGAATATCATTTTTTTGAACTTATTAGTTTAATTATTTTTAATGTTATTAATATAACTAAAATTAATATTTTATTATTATTTTAATTATTATCGATACTAAAAAAATATTAATTTAATTATTTAGATCAATTCGGCTTCGAGATTGTTGTTTCTTCTCAGCTTGCCCATTGCAAGAATGATATCCTTGATATGGGCAACAACAACACTCAATCCATCTCCTCGATCTGGTGTGGAATCCCCTCTAATTGGGATATGGTTTTGCTCCCTTTCGCAGAAGAGGTAGATATGAGTTGATATATATGTTTTATTATATTTTTTGTATATATTATTAGAGCCGTAGGGATTGATGGGGCTCGAACCTACAGGTACGGGTGTTCATCGGTTGGTTCGGTTCCGAATACACAGAAAATCGAATAGATGAAAAAATAGAAACCAAATCGAAGTAGATAAGTAACCGAAACTGAACTGAAATATTCGGTTCGGTTCATTTAACCAATTAAATTTTTTTGTTTGTTCTTTCATTTTCTTGTAAAATTTCTATTTATTTTATATATAATTATCACTAACACTTTCATTACATATATAAATTAACATGTATATCTTGTACAAAAGTAATAAAATGAAATAATTGTCTTAAGAATGTGATGATATTGCTATGACAAACTTAATGAAATTAAGTTTGTAGATTAAATTTTTATATATGTAATTAATTTTTTAGATATATTGAATTAATCGGTTGGTTCAATTATATTGGTTATTTTTATATTAAAACCGAACCGATTGAATTAACTGAAAATCTGTAAAAGTGACAACCAAAATCGAACGTTTAAACCGAAAACCTAACCAAATAAAATGAATTACATCGGTTTTGTCAATTATTTTATTTAGGTTTTTTTTTAACACCCCTATCTGCAGGTTCACACTTACACACAAGGTCTAACAATAGAAGCACTATATTTCTTTGTTTCTTAAAAAACGAAAACTTTTCATTGCAAAAATAACAATTTTATAATTTTTAAAATATTTTTTACTACTATTTTTTATTTAAATTTTTTAATTTTAATCAATACTAACAGTGGACTGAAACTGAATATTAAAATTGAAATGAAATTATCTTAACTAAATTAATTAATGCTTGAATAGGGTTGAAAATGGGGCTCCAAATCTCTGAATCCAATGGAAATCCGCTTCTATAAGGATGGAGAATATCCGATAAGAATTCCCCACGGGTAGGGAGTGGAGAATATTTCGTACCCGAAACCTTAATGGATTTGGAGATGGGGAATGCACTTTCCAATCCGATAAATCCCCGAACCCGACACTGATATACCTCCACTGAAAAATCTTCAAATATTTTTAGAATTATGTCTGAAACCTCCAAATATTTTCTATATTTTTATATTTTAAAAACCTTATAACCCTAAAGGTTATGCATATAGATGGAAGAATAATATGGAAATGAACCAAATATATTGATTTTGATGTTTTTATCTATACTCTTATTTTAACGTTAAACATTGCATTTCAAGTTTGATGTTTATTTTCTTAAAATTTATTATATAATGTGACAGTCTTTTTAAATTATATATTAAGACTTCAAGTTTATTTAGCATTAAATATTGAAACAATTTGATCAAATGATATTTTTAAGTAATGATTCAAAGTTTTTATTGCATGAAACTTTGATAATATTTACATAATATTTATTTAAATGGGAAAATGAGGAATATCTGATACCCGATGGAGAATCTCTGATAAGGAAATAGAATAAAAATTATCCCCAAAACCTTAATGGATATGGAAAATATTTTTTTCCCGAAACTTCAATGGGTATGGAGATGGAGAATGCATTTACCGCCCACTAAGAGCAAGTCCAATGGTCCCCCATTAATTCTCCAAAATGGGGAATGAGTATGAGGAATAGTCAAGTCCAACTATTCCACATATGTATGTCCCCAAAATGAGGTTCCCTATATATAGGGAATTCCAAAATGAGGAATGATTATTATATTAATATATATATATATATATATATATATATATATATATATATATAGTTTTATTTTATTTTAATTTGTGAAACATTTTTTTGGTTATTGTGAATAGATTTGTTGTAAAGAAATTAATATAATAATGATAAAATAATATTACTTTATGAGAATCTGAAATGAGGAAATGAAAATGAGAAACATGGTTGGAATAAAAACATTATACATCTTGCAAAATGAAGTTTAAGGAAATGAAAATAGAGAAAATGGTTGGACTTCCTGTAAGCCCTGTTTCCATCCCCATACTTGAATATGTTGAAGGCTCTATTCTTTTCAACTTATTCAACAGCCCATTCAGTTCAGTTCAGTTAAGTTTCAGTTTCAGTTCAATTTCAGTGTATTCAAATGAGAAAATAAAATAAAAATATTAATCATAAATAAAATAAATTGTAAATAATAAAAATTATTTAAGAATATTATTAATAATATGGTAAAATTTGATTATTTATTATCGTTAATAACGAATAACTTTGTTTATTAACAAATAAATAGATAAAATAATTAATTTATAAAGTATTAAAAAACATACCTATTACAATATAATTGAGAAATATTATAATTCACGGTTAGGTTAATTTTTCAAATTCAATCTATGTTCATGTTGTCATTTTCACTATCCTAATCGACATGTTGGATTTTGCTTTGGTTCATCTCCCAAATTTGTTGTACAATAAAATTCACAATACTAATAATATAATTGAGAAATATTACAATATTATAATTCATGGTTAGGTTAATTTTTCTAATTCAATCTTTGTCTACGTCGTCATTTTCACTATCCTCATCGATATATTAGCTATTGCTTTGGTTCATCTTCTAAATTTGTTGTACACTAGAATTTCGCACTACTAACTTAATAACTTTTTTCATTTTGTAGTATTTTTAATTAAACTACATTTGTCACAACATAATATTACAAAGTGTGGTTTTTGTTAATACAAAAAAAAGGTTAAAGATCCAACAAAATATTATAATAAAATTAATGAAACAAAAATATAATATTATATAGTTAAAAGGTAGTGTTGTTATTATTGATATAAATAATTATTATTCAATTAAATATCAGTATTTTCAGTTTCAGAATAATAAGTTTCAGTTTAGTTTTAGTATTTTCAATTTCAGTTTCAATTCAATTCAATTCAGTGTAGTTCAGTTTCAGTATGTTCAGTTTCAGTTGAAAAGAACAGAATATGATATACAAGAAGAAAATGTAGGACGACAAGTCGTTTGTCTATTACGTCTATAAACGTAAATTAAGCGATCCAATATAAAACCTAACTTAAACTCAATCCGAGAGGGGAATTTGGATTCTCTGTCTCGTTCAAAATTCCATCTTTTCTCTTCGTTGTTCGTAATTCTTGTTTTGTGAATTTACATTCAGTTTTATTTGATTTACGATTGCTATCCTTTTTGTTTTTCTG
Organism: Euphorbia schlechtendalii; assembly: GCA_949673415.1. NCBI lineage: Eukaryota > Viridiplantae > Streptophyta > Magnoliopsida > Malpighiales > Euphorbiaceae > Euphorbia > Euphorbia schlechtendalii. Next base: position 44,891 of record CATIWQ010558115.1, on the reverse strand, counting down.
GTTTGTATTTTGATTCTTGCAGGAATTCAGACATTCACACGCAGAACAAATCCGAACAATGGCAAAATCTTCTTCTACTGGAAAGAAACGCTCCAAATATTCCTCTCTGGTAAATTCTCTCTCCCGTTACTTATCTGTTTGATCGTATTGTTGTTTTCTTATTACTACTTTCTTTTGTTTGAAAGTTTCCATTCTTCAATTCGTTCGTTCAATTTGCCTCGATTTGATGTGTTTTTACAGGATGCGATATCTCGATGTTGATTTGAATCTTCCTTTCAAATTGATCTCCTTACATATTAAACATTTTTGTTGGTTACATATTCAAATTGAACAATTTTGTTGGTTACATATATCAATTGAGCTTTTTACCTGTACAGTTAGAGTCAACATTCTTATTTATTAACGACATTGTTTTCTTTTATGGACATATGTGAGTTTGTGTGCGTGGTTTGAGTCGACTGAAAAGAGAGTAAATTGCCTTTCAACAAATAATACCGGTTTTATATACTTAGAACTTAAAGTGTGTGTTTGTCATGTATGTCAATGCTAGTTATATGTGTAACCAGTGTTGTCACGGGTGCACCTGAGGCACATGAGGCTCCAGCCTCATCGCCTTGGCCCCTGCAAGGCGCTCCTGGATGAGCTAGGCGCCAGGCGCAATCAAGGCGCTGGAGGCACGTTTGAGAGTGGGTGTTGTTTTTTTTTTTGGGTTTCAGATGTGATGTACTAGAGCTAAGAAACAAAAAAGAAAGAGTTTTATAAGAATTGGAAAGAAATGGGAATAAGAAAAAGAAAATGGAGTAAATAGAGTAGTATTAAAAAAATACCTACAGAATGAATAAGAGGAAAGAAGAAAAAAATTGGAAGAAGAAAAAGAAGGTGTTTTATATAAAAAACAAAGAAAATATTTCAATATCTATTACTATAGTTATCGTTAATATATACTACTCTATATAGATTAATATAACAAACACAATTAGTAATAATAATGTTATCATTGATAAAATGATCACTCCATCCTAGATAAAATGTTCATTTAGATTTATTTTAACACACAAGATAATATAAATAATACAAATTTATGAACTTTTTATTTTGCTTTGAACACTTGGGATAAGTTTTATTTTTAGTTGGAGAGTTCAAGGTTTGCTACAAAAACATCTCGATCTCGTAGAAGATAACAATTTTCAATAATGATGTCAAGTAAACACCTAAATAATTTTTATTAGTTTTTTATAATATTTAAATATCAGCATAATTAAGTTTTTTTAGTTAATGCGCCTAACATGCACCTAGGCTCCAGGACCCCTTGGTGCCTAGGCTACGCCTAGCGCCTTGACAACTATGTGTGTAACAAGTTCATGCATTTTTCATTTAGGATCGTGGAAGGAAGAGAAGAAAGACAAAAGGCACGAAAACAAAAAAGCTTCGGCGTCACGATGCTTCCGAATCCGATTCTTATTCGACCGATGATTCAAGAAGTTCAGCATCTATTCCAGTGTGTTCTGAGGACAGTTATAGAGGTAGAAAATCTAGGTCTTCCATTCGTAAGGATGCAAAGAGGGCCAAAAGGAGGGTCCGCACGATCTCATCTAGCAGTGAAGAATCTCTTCGCTCGAGAAACAAAAAAGGGTCAAAGAGAAAAACCGATTCCGAAGTTAGAAAGAAGAAAACTCTCAAGCACAAAAAGAAGAAGAAGAAATCCACGAGAGACGCAAGTATTAGTTCGAGTTCAAGCGATAGTAGTGGTGAGAGTGAATATGAGGGCCGCAAGGGAAGGTCTCGAAAGAGGAAGAACGACTTAAAAAGTTTGAAGAACGATAAAAGTAGAAGTAAAAAGAGGAGATTTAGGTCAAGGAGTTGTTCTTCCTCTTGTAGCAGAGATGGTGGCGGTGATTACTTGGTAGAGGAGAAAGTTACCGATGGGAATGTTTCGAAGCGGTTGAAATCGGTTATTACGTTTGTTAAAGATGACATGGAGGAAAGAGAGCGGGACGAGATTGTGTATGAAGATGATGGTTATCCATCTAGCAAGAGCAATGATAGTTACGGCAGTGAAAACGACGGGATCTCGGATTATCAGCCTCCCATTGCATGTGAAAAGGAAAGTTTAAGAGAAGATCTTTTTAGCATCAAATCTACCGAACTAGGAGAGAAGACTCATGAGATTGCCGAGGGTAGTGGCAAAGTGATCGAAGACTTGGAGACAATTTTAAGGCAAAAAGCTTTGGAAAATCTCAGAAGGTTCCGTGGAGGGAAACAAATAAATTCAAATGATAATAATAATACTAATAAAAAACATGAGAGTTGTGGTGCTCCGAGATCACCATGTCTTGCAAGCCAAAACGATCCAAAGGATGACTGCACTCAAGAAGAGAAGACTCTTGACCAAAAGAACGAATGTGCTCCTGTTGTTGCCAAAAGCGAAATGGCAAAGTCAACATTTGACCGCAAAATTAGCAAGCAAAGGCTGGTAACGTCTGCATTGAAGCAAGCACTGTCAAATAGTATGACAAGCACAGTGGAAGAAGTGCCGAAGCTGCTAAAACCGGTGAAAGAGGCGACAGCTGTAATTGGCAAGACAGAGAGTGACAAACAGAACGAGGCTTGTAGCTCTGCTTCTGCCAAAGATGTAAAGTCAAGAGAAGGAGAAGGTGATGTTAAGGAGCTGGAGCGAAAGACAATGACTGTGATGCGGGGTGGGGAATTGGTGGAGGTATGTTTTCTAGTTAGAATTAGCTTCTCATGTAGTTCTTGCGCTTTTCGTGTAAAATTATTTAAATGTTTTATACAGGTGAGCTACAAGGTATACATCCCAAAAAATACTCCAGCTTTGACGAGGAGACAATTGAAGAGATGATATATTGTTTCATTTGGGACCCCCTTTTTTATCCTTGGATTCATCTACTCGTTTGGTGCAGCTCTGCGAAAGAAATTCTCAGGTAACTTTGGCATTTAAGTATTTTATATTTGTTTTGATGTTGGATGTTAAGTTGGCAATGTCTTTTTGTACGTGGGAATTGCTTCACTTAAGTAAAATAATAAGTCTTTCTTGTTTTTGTTTAATGTGATTATTTCAAGTGCGAAAACACTTTTTGTGGGGTGTTATGAATAATAATTTAACCTTTGTAAGTTAAATAATTTGAATGGATTTTTATATTTTTGAATTGCAAGAATAAAAAGAAGATGTGATTTGGAATTTCATTCAGACATTAGAGGGAAAATAGAAACACATGATCTTAAACTATTGTCATTTTTTGGCTTCAATTAATTGTTGTAGCAAATACACAAAAAGTAGTCTCATCCATGTTCAGCACTAAAGCACATATAAATAGTAAAATGTTATGGTGATTGGCATTGAAGTATTTTTATATTTGTTTTGATGCTGGATGTTAAGTTAGCAATGTGTCTTTTTTTGTACAAGAGAATTGCTTCATTACAAGTCAATTAATTAGTCTTTCTTTGTTTTTGTTTAATTTGATTATGTTAAATACTTGTTGTGGGATTTAGTAAATAATTTGACATTCGTATTTGAATGGGTTACTTTTGCGATCAAAAGGTGTGATTTGGAATGTTGGAAATTAGAGAGAAAATAGGAACACATGATTTTACAATATCGTCATTTTTCACTTCAATTAATTGTTCTAGCTCAAAAAAGTAGTCTCATTCTTGTTAAGCATAAAGCACATATATTTTGTCTGAATAAATATGTCGACGGAGTTTCATCATCACCATCCATAATTGCTTGAAGTTTAATTCTTTTGAACGCCTTTGTATAAGCTTTTTTTATTATTCAATATCCCTTCGTTTACTATTTGTCTCATTGTTTTACTTGGAGAAATTACTACATTGTATACTTTTATTTTTCGAGTCTTTACACTCATTTATTCTTGGATATGACCTGAAATGTTTTAGTTAATTATATGTAGTAATATACTAATTTAAGACCCATGTTAAGCTAAAAATGAAAAAGTGAGATTGCAAAGTGACACATTTTATGTATTTATTTACTCATAAAAAATTAGTTAGGTGATTACAAGCATATGTGTAAGGTTCACTAATAAAGAAAGTACAGTGTTAGACTAAAGCAAGAACTACAAAGGAAATATATATCATTGATTTAAGCATAAGATTATGGATAATGTAGTTTCTGTTTTTGTTCTTCAATAGGCGAATCTTGTAGCGCATATTTTAACTCTTGTTGTCGGTTCTTTGACACTTATAGGTGAGTGAATATCTTTTCCCGCTTTATCATTTGAGTTGTATTGCAATTCTTAAAATGATCCATGAATTACCTATTTCATTAAAAATAACAACAAAATTTATACTGAAACTTGGAGTTAGACCTGTTTTTGTTTATCGAACTACAAAGGAAAAAATTGTTGATACCATAGCAATAATGAGATGAAAAAAGAAGATCCAACGGCATCCACCACAAATGATTCTAGCCTCCAATAGCACGTCACCATATTACAATCAATTACTGGGAATTAGACCTTGTAATAAATAAAATAATCTGAAATTGGTGTTCATTCCATGTCCTGGCTCAATTAATTACAAACCAACGAAATTGAAAGTATAAACTTACTTGGGTCATGTACCATAAATTCTTTGTAAATGTTATGTTTTTCTCTAACTTAAAATCCATTCCGTTAAATTCTGTGGTCATGTACTTATAATACCGGTGGCAAATGTCTTGGTCTGGTGGAGACTGAAATTATGATCACAGTCAGACTCGTTCTTGACATTTTGGGGGTCCGGGGTAAAAAAATTAGAATGACCCTTCTATCATAAAATTTATTATAAAAATTTCACCATCGAGGAAGTTAGGATTTTAATCTACAATCTTCAACATATTTTTTTTGGAAAAATATCAATTAATTTAGGCGAAAAAAATGTTTGTTTTACTCCAACACACCAAAGTGACCGTCTCTGTTGCCGTGCCTCAGGAACGAGCCTGATCACAGAACACATGTTGAAGTCCACACTGAATACGTTTTCTCAAATTTTCATCAACGTACCGGATATTAAATCGGTGAAGTTGCTGGTACGTGGTATTACTGGTACGATCAGTGATATAACCGGTTAATTTCATAAAATGTTATTTTATATATAAAAATATATTAACATTTATATATTTATAGTACAAGTATAAGAAATTATGTTATTTCATTTTATATATGTACAACTATACTTAAATATATATATATATATATATATATATATATATATATATATATATTTTAAATTATCATTGTACCAATTTTCATTATTTGAACATGTTATATACTCGCACTTTTTATAAAGCAGTATTTTTAATGAACCGTGCCGAAATCTCTAACGATGTGCAATTTTACAGATAAAATCGATGATACGGTAAGGTATTAATAGTATAAGCGTAAGTAATCAATAATTTTTTTAACAAAGAAAATACTTGTCATAAACACTCAATGTCATTGGAATAATAAATAATTTATGTAAGATAAAAAGGAAAGAAACCCCACAATTTTTATGGTCTCCTTTAGCTTAATATGCTTCTTGAAAAATATGTGATTTAATTCATGTTACTAGATTATCAGAACAAACAGTTGAAGCTAATGAAAAGAAATCGATCTTGAAGAACTAACTCAGTTCTCATTGATTAAGAATTGAGAAAATTTTTACGAAAGAAGAATATAAGATTTGTTGTTTACAATACATAGTTATATACGAAGCTAAAAAGACTAATTACCAAATGAAGGAAAAATACTAAATGGTCCCTAACTGACCTCAACGGCTAGTTTGCCTTTTTGGGTTACATTTGTCCTATGACTATACCTTAGTGTAGTCTTAACATAAAGCGTAATTAATCTAGTTTAAAACTCGTTATCTCAACAGCCCCCTTCAAGATGGACATTATGAACACTTCATTGTATACTTATCATCCCAAGTCTATTGACTTGTTTGGTGAATTCCGATGTATGCGGGGGTTTAGTAAACATGTCTGCCAACTGATTTGAGGATGTTACTATCATAAGGTGAATAATTCCATCTTGCACTTTTGATCTTACAAAATGACAATCAATGTCAAGGTGTTTGGTTCTTTCATGAAAAATATGATTATTGGCTATATGCATGGCAGATAGATTATCACAGAAGAGTAATGCAGGAGTTTTGTACTGAATTCCAAAATCTCCTAACAAATAGAACAACCATTGAATTTCTGCAGAAGAAGTTGACATTGCTCTGTATTCTGCTTCTATAGAACTTTTGGAAATGGTGCTTTGCTTTTTAGCTTTCCAGAGGATATGAGTGACTCCCCCATGAAGATGTAGTATCCTGTTATAGATTTTCTTGTCTCTTTGCAACTTGCCCAATCTGAATCCATGTAGCCTTTTATTTGAATATCTTCAGTTGCTGAATAGAAAAGACCTTTTGCTGGCTTGCCTTTCAAGTATTTCAGTATTCTGTGAGCAGCAACTTCATGTGCTTCATAGGGTTCTTCAAGGTGCTGTGACAGTTGTTGAACTGCAAATGAGATGCCAAGCCTGGTATTGGTCAAGTACAACAGCTTTCCTATCAATTTCCTGTAATTGCTATTGTCATCCAGCCTTTTTGTCTTTCTGTAGTCAACCTTTTCCATGAATATTGGTGTGTTGCAAGGTTTGGAATCCAACATTCCATACTTTGCAAGTAATTTAGTGTGTATTTTCTCTGACATAAGTGTATTCCATTGCTATTTCTTGCTACTTCTAATCCTAGAATGAACTTAAGTTTCCCAAGATCTTTAATAATAAAGCAATTGTGTAAATTCATCTTTATATCTTTTACTGCATCTTCACTGTTACTAGCCGCAATAATATCATCAACATAAACAATTAAAGCAGTATAAATTTTCTCTTCATTTTTAACAAACAGAGAGGGATCAGCTTAGGATTGTTTGAACCCTTTTTTATTAAAGAATCAATCAAGGTATTATTCCATTGTCTACTAGCTTGTTTAAGGCTGTACAAGGATTTTTTTAACTTGCAAACAGGATTATCAATGGAATTGGCAGAAATACCTGAGGGTAGTTCCATATAAATCTCCTCTTCAAGGTTTCCATGTAGAAATGCGTTGTTAATGTCTAACTGTTCCAAAATCCATTTCTTTTTTACTGCAAGAGCTAAACGCATTCTAACAATAGTAATTTTAGCAATAGGAGAAAAAGTTTCCAAAACTACCTTTCTGTGTAAAAGAAACCATTTCTTGCAAAGGCAAATCCTTATGAACTTCCTTATTAGAGAGCAAGAATTCTCTTTCAAATTGTAAAAGCAAAGAAAATACCTTATTTATACCCGGTAGAGGATCCATAGCCATAATATGTGCTTTTACCCCTGAAAAATAACCATTTAACCCTTTTGAGGAACAAATAACCTGATTAGCCTCTTGGCCTTTCCTTATTGTTGCTGACACATTGCAGAAACAGCCCTGACACAAACAAACCGGAATAGGGCTTAAACTAGTGAATTCATCCCAAAGATACTGCAGAGAGGCAAAATACTCTGTAATCGATCTTGCCCCTTGTGAAATCGAAAAAATTTCACTTTGTAAATCTGCAATCCGATATACATCTGATTGAGAGAACCTTTCTTTTAAATTATTCCAAGATTCTCAGCTGTTTCAAAACCCATAGCAGTCTGCGCAATAGAAGGACTCAAAGATTTGATTACCCAAGAAAGAACCATGTTATTACAGCGCCTCCAAAGACTGTAATTAGGATCACCGTTGGCCGGTCTAGCGATAGTACCATCAACAAACTCCTGTTTATTCTTTGACATTAATGCCATTCGCATGCTTCTCACCCAACTATGATAATTTGACCTATCTACTAGTGGGGAAACTAATACCAGCGATAGATTTTCACCGGGATGCAAGTACAAAGGACTATTCTCATCGTTTCTTTGATTTCTGCTAACCATTTGCTGAAAAACGGTCTTAAGAAAGAAAACCCCAAAATAAAACGAAGTAACGAAAAACAGAGAACACCACTGCTGAAAAGAAAGAAAGAAAGAAAGAAAATCAAACGAGAAAAACAAGTGCGGAAGCTTTAATGCTCTGATACCATGAAAAGAAATCGACCTTGAAAAAGTAACTCAGTTCTCATTGAATCAGAATTGAGAGAATTTTTACAAAAGAAGAAGATAAGACCTGTTGTTTACAATACATAGTTATATACGAAGCTAAAACGACTAATAACCAAATAAAGGAAAAATACTAAATGGTCCCTAACTGACCTCAACGGCTAGTTTGCCTTTTTGGGTTACATTTGTCCTATGACTATACCTTAGTATAGTCTTAACATAAAGCCTAATTAATCTAGTTTAAAACTCGTTATCTCAACAGCTAAATTGAGCTCTTAATAAATATAATATTTGAGATACCCCCTGTTTATCATCTGATGCTGGATCGAGTTTAGATAATGACTGATAAGGTATAGTGTAATCTAATTCATAGTGTAGATTTTTTTGCAAAATTGTAGCTTTGCTTTGAGCTTTGATTATATTATTCTGCATCAGGATTTCTCTAATATAACAGTAATGTTATCTGTGACAGGAATGTTTGAATAACTGATAAAGACTGAAAATAATCAAGCATATCTTTCTTCTTGATGTTTTGTAGGCTTAATATTTTTAATGATCCATAATTTTCTTAAAGCTTATCTCGAATTCTTACGTGCCATACACTGTCTGTTCTTACCGGGTCTTAGGTAAATGAGTATTCTTTTTCGTCAATAAGATTTTAGGTGCTCTTGTATTTGTTTGCATAAATTGTTTTAGCAGAACATAGGTTATATATAGTTGAGCGCATGCTGAATGCAATATAATTAATTGCCTCCTATGAGATTGTTTTAAATAAGTTATATTTTTCTGTCTTGAGAGCACACACAATATATAATCTGTAAAGTTGCTAAAAAGTTCTTTTCAGTCCGTGTTGGTCATAGACAGTTCCCACAGAGAAGTTCACAGTTTAGGGAAGGGAAGAAGGGGTTTAAGAGAATGAATATTAAAATCCTAAAATATAATTAGAAGAGTCAAATTCAACTAATTGAATTTTGAGCTTTATTTGTATGGAGTTTTAGAGATTCCGCTAACAATGATTCTCTAAACTCATTCTGAAAAATCTAGTTGCTAGAGCACAAAAAATCTTGGTAATACGAGAATGAGTAATGCTGGGAATTACTTGAAGTTTCTGCTAATATATATTATTTGTACGTCTTTCATTGCAGTAACTGCAATTATTCTAGTGCATTTGAATGTTCAAATGGCTCTTTTTTCTGCACTCGGCGTCAGTTATGCAGCTAACCATCCAATTTCATTATTAAAACCTGACTAGCCAATTTTTCACGTCCAATAATTTTCCGTTTCTCGTTTCATTTTTGTAGTAATTGTTTTGCATGCTGCATTCCGGAAACTGACACTTGCAAAGCAACCATCACAGCAGAAGATAAAATAGCAAATTTTTTGATGTAGTTCTATTAGAAAGCAAAGGAGAAACCACATTGCTTTCAATTTTGATCGATAAAGAGAACTTTTGTACTTGTAACTTTTCGTACAATGAAAATACAAGTGTGAAATTACTATCCACTATTGTAAGTGCAATCGAGTTGAAAACAGCAAGGATCGACATTCCTGGTTAACATGAATCAATATTACCCTCAAATGCTATTCCACTGTACTCGTAATCAGACTTTAATACAAAATTTTTGTTTTTCGGGAATATAATCAATAAATACAATTAAATGAAAATATAAAAGTTGTTAATGTAACAATAACAAACTCCTAATTGTACAGCAATTCGCCACTGCAAATGAAAACAATAAGTGTAAAATCATATTATGGAGTAGGATATCAAATGACACAATTTTTTACAATATGTACATATATCTGAAAAAAATGCAACAGTTAAACACACCACAAAACAACTCTAAGTTGAACTAACATCCCGGGAGACTTGGCCTTGCCATCTGCAAAACAAAAAACAAGGAGAAAACGAAAACCGCAACATTTAAACATTTTATTGTCTCTTGGTGTAGAATAAGAAAAATCCATATTCAGTCCCTCATTATCAGCAACGGAGTTGACAAACCTTGAAAGTAGAAACCTAGCAAGAGGGCTTAAATTGGCATTTGAATTCAAATCCTTGTTTTGCTGCTTCCTCTTGTTTTCAGCTTCCGAATGTGTTTCTTCTTCAGCAGCGGTCTTGCTTTTGACAAATAGGCGAGCTGCTAACTCCTGTAGATCCTTTAGCGAAGATTCCCTTGAACTGCATTAACTACTTATATTGACTATTTCGAATTGTATCACAAATACAAGTGAGAAATTCAAGTCTTATTTGAAGGGGAGAGGAGACTTCAAAACCTTGCCAATCGCTGAAGCAAACTTCTGACAAGAACATCGGTAGATCCAGGATTTGTATGCTCCATATCGATAAGCAACTTTGTTACAGCACGCACTACTGATCCTTCTGGATCATCAACAACTGCCTGCATCATTATAAATACCATGTTATCACAAGTTGAGAGGTTTTAAGGTTGTTCTGTTTTGTGTAATTGCAAATAGTTCAATAAGGAAATTTCTTGAAAAAAACAAACACTTGCAGGCATTAATTCATGGAAAATAGTAATTCTAGCATGCGTATACAGTACCGACATTGGTCCTGTGAGAAATACAATACTAAAAGCTTTTTGAGTAAATCATTTTGCTTTTTTATGGTTAGGTTGAAGGCTCTGGGTATCGAATTCTAGCATAATTGGCTAACAAACAATACCTGATGTATTAAAAGAGGAAAAAGGATGGTGCGATACAGAAACTGCACAACTTAAAAATGCACGAGGACAATCTGATGAATATATTAAAGATGATAAAGCTATTCTTGGAGACTTTAGCATCAGTTTAAGCTTTTGGGATAATGGTTGTTTTTGCATTGTACTAAAACCTCTTGGACTAGAAAGAAGCAGAGTTTGAATCCCAGCAATCACTTTAGTGATTAGATACCTACACACAAGATGGAGGACAGTTTCATGTCTGAATGTTTCAAAGATAATAGAACTATTACTGGAGTCTTGCTCATTAGCATATACTACTTTTCCTGTTACACTTGAAAAAAATCAGGTGCTGATGTGTGCTATAAAATTATTTTGATATGTAAAGACTGAAAATGCAAGAATAAGTATGGTCAGAACCTCACACCAAAATCATTTGGAAATAAACAGGAGAGTATTTAGACACTGCAACTACAATAAAGAAAAAATATAGACTGCTACCCCAAAGAAGAAAGTAAAAAGGTTCAAAAAATTGTTCAGAAATAAATTCTGTATGTATCTCTATCCCTGGTCGCTTGTCTTAGACTACAGCTCAATACAATCAGCACACAAGGAAGGCGGGAATTATATTATCATGATCCAGTTTTAAGTTTTGTTCTGAACCCTGTTCTGAAATGTAGATCTTTCCATCAGGCATCAAGTAAACATACTATTCTAATTTTTGCATTTTAATTCTTTCTTTTCTAATTTTCCCAATAAAAAACTACAAAACTATTGTCACGTAAGTTATTAAGCAAAAGCACAATAGCATTTACAGGAGGTTATTTTTTCACTTGTAAACAAAAAAAGATGATTTGCAAGGGTTGGAGAGTCACTAGAATTTGTCGGTTCATACGAATATATGCCTACAGTGGTTTCTCTTCTTTCTATCTTATGTTCTCTTACATGACACAAATTCTCTACATTCATTATTTACCAAACTGAACTTTGCATTAAACTGGACGAAAATCATGCCTATGCCACTCTGACCATAATTAACTCCAACAACCAAGGGGATCAAGGACAAAAGCCTAGTTCAAAGATTGTGAACAAACATATTGAGGTCAAGACTATAAGTGTTAAAGTGGCTTACAAATTTGATTTATTGATAAGCTCATGAATGAAATCATATGGATGTTAACGTCAGTGCATCAACTTGATTAAAGGTACAAACAAATTTGTTAAATGGTACTTGAGGTATAGCTGTATGCTTAATCAGAAACTTTGAAACTAGGTTTTTTATGCTCTCTTATATAATCTCAAACACAACAAATGACCTCAAAGATATGCAAGTCTATTTTTTGGTTTTCAATCCTATCTTGATGTAGCAACATATCCACTTAAAACAGCTGAATCCTCATTCATGCAAAAGATAATACAAAACTATACTAAGAAATCATAAATGTAAGGCAGTGTAAGGTGGCGTCTGGTTGGCTGAATGGCTACTCCACGGAATAGAATAGAAATGTGTTGAAGAATATGAATTATGATAAACTATTTGTATTGGATCCTTCATAATAAATTCCTAGCTATTCCTTCCATCTTTAATGGAATAACTATTCCACTTTTTGGAAGTGGAACTAGGTATAGTTTTTAACATATTTCATATTCTTCTATTCATTCCTGCAACAAACGCCTCATAAGTGTTACATCTTTTTCTAAAATATGCATAGACAGCTTTGGACTCGTATGAATATGGCTTCAAAGATGCTCCAAAAGTACTCTGACTTAGAGGAATAGCTTAAGCAACATGAAATAAAAAAAAATACATAATTTCTATTTTCTGTAATGATAGTTAATAATTCTTTTTTTTTTATAGGACACAAACCAGGCCTATGTAAATCGCATTGAGATATAATCTTGCAAAAATGTACATGATCGAAAAATTACATTTTCATAAAATGAAATGTCTTCTTTGATATATACAGAAGATGCACGAATTATCCATAATAGATACAAGCAACAGAAAGATCTAACATGTAAGTCAGTGCATTTCTTATGTTTGTTATTTCCGTTTAATGAATGCAATTTCAGTCTATTTTTGACAATCACATTTGTTTTTAGTTATATTTTCCTTAAAGGAGGAAGCCTTTATGAATGTCAAACTCTTGCCAGTCAACTTTAGTTTTAATGAATTGGATCGAATTCTGGCCCCTTTCATCATATATGAGTTGAAGGGCAAGCAAAGATTGTAAAGAAATTTAAGCTACAAGAAAGCTGAAGCTTTATACCCCAACAAATCCAACTTAAGCTCCTTAAAGGCTGTTTGTCTCATTTATAATCCCTGTCAATGATTAGCACAATAAACTATTTTTAGAATTACTGTCACTATTGTGATTTGTGCCTAACCCACTAGAAGCCAATTGGATTAGAAACATTTATCAGATGTAGACTTCCCCATAGTCCTTGCACGTTTGTGCATGATTATCAACTCTCTTCATCCCAACTGAACAGTTTCTGTTCAAGCACTTTTCTTAAATAGATAATGCAATTCTCTACACTTGATATTGCTTTTAACCTAGCTTAAAAAGTAAAAACATCAATTCTCATTCTAGATTATAATAATCAATCAACTAAGCGTTTATCTCTTGCTTAATGGGGTTGTCTTATATAGATCTTTTGATGCCATAAAGCTCTATCATATGTCAAACACTTAATAATATCTAACAAACACATGAATTTTGAAATAGTTTCTCCAAGTAATCTCAGGTCAGTTTCTCTCCAAGTACTCTTAGGTATGTCTCTCCCCCTACCCTTACTTTTTATCTTTAAGTTCTCACACTTCCTAACTAGAGCATGTTGATCTCCTTAGCACATGTCTATACCACCTTAGTCGTTATTCTGTCAATTTATCCTCAATATGTGACACGCCAGTTTCTTGGCGGATTCCCTCATTTTTAATTTGATCCACTCTTGTATGACCACTCATCCACCTAAGAATCCTCATTTTGGCCACACATCCTTCGAATATGTTGTGTTTCAATTGCTCAGCAACCACTCCTATATACCACCACGGTTGTTCATTTCTCATTCTAGAGTAATCTGAAGAAAACCAAGGCACAACAATTCATGTTTTCTATAATCATATAAACGAACATAACATATTAAGAAGTCAATGTGTCCTAAATTAAGCCATCGTCAAATTCGAACTAATTGCCAATAATATTGAGCTATCTGTATGGATCTGCAAGGTTATATCATTCAAGAAGAAATCTACTAAATACAACTTATTCTAAACATATTTGTCAAAGGGAGCCCCGAGAAGCACTCAAGTACTCGCGCTGTCATACCCCAAACTTAGACGTGTAACTCGGGCGTGTGCCTAGATGCGCTTGGAAACACCTGATATATTGCACGTGGGCAAACTTGTTTTTAGTGTTTTCATCCTTTTAATCTCCACTATCTGGTTCCTTTTTGCTCTTATTTACTTGGTTAAGTGTTTTTTTCGCAAATCATGTGACAGTGAAATGTTTTAATTTTGTACTAAAAGATATCGAGGCATTAAATTGACAGTTGACTAAAAGTTCAGAATGAACACTGAAAGGTTTTGATTTGTATAATAATTCTGATGTAAGTTAGATTCAATGGTTTCGATTTTTTTTAATGTTTTGTACCAAGTCTATGCATTTTGTTATGTCAAGCAAATATAAGTTAATTAGACAAAAAGAATTCACATTGCATGGTCCAAATTTGCTATCATTTACATTGTTTAGTATTTGGGAGAATAGTTTATAGTAATAGAACTACTTTGGAATTCATGTAATAAATTAAATTTTTGGTGTACGTGTTAAGTGCACTCTCATTTATTTCATTTCCTTAAAAAATATTTATGAGGTCCCTTATGTTATTTAGGGTAAATATTTATGAGGTCCCTTATGTTATTTAGGGTAGTTACCAACTAGTATAGTAGTAAGTTCACAACTTAATACTTGTTAAATTTAATATTTAGTATTGTCAACTTGAGTATTGATAACCTTGATTGACTTATATTTCAAATTTTTTATAGCATTTATCTTAATGCGCCTAGCGTACCTCAGGCACGCCTTGCCCCCTTGTGCGCCAATGATTGTGAAAAAAGTCTAAGAAACAAAAGTAAAAGGTTTATGACAATTTGACACCAACTTCCAGTTTTATATTTCAGTTAGATGTACAAGTGCAAGTAGTATGATGAGCAATATGAACACATTTCAGAAACTTTCCAAGCAGCTTCCTAGGGTTCAGAAACAAAAAATATAACTGAGGATTAATATTGCTAGACCATGCCTCAAGTTTGAAAAGATTCTAGGTGAAGGCTTATAAGCATACTTCATACTGTTACACGAAACTATTTAGACACATGAATGACGTTATCTATTACTCACCTCTTTCAATGATGGCATGAGCAAAACTGATAAAGACACCGATGATGATATAATTCTTGAACCATCTTCATTTGCGTTTTGTGATCTTGGAAATGCTCTTGGTGCATCAAAGAATTCACGAGAGCTTCTAAAGCACAATCAGTAGCCTTTAGACACTTTTAAAAACAACAATTAATTGGTCCCAACAGAAAATCAAGTCCACTTCGATTAACATGCTATATACCTGGAAGAATCAGAGCTATTTGTCATTTGCTCTCCTCTTCCACTTTCATGCCCGTCATTGCGGATCTTGTTCGGTACAGACCTTCCTCTGGCATTTCCCTTCCGAAACCCTGCTTGAATTGCAGCTTTTGCCTACATGGACAAAGTAACAAAATAATTTTCAAGCAGGTCTACTGATTTCAAATTTCTCAGTGAAGAAGGGATTTATCGTTTCAAATAAACTAGAAATTAAGGGAAGAAAAGATTTGAGCCTTCACCAAATAAAAAATGAAACATATAAAAAATATATTTCGAGTTATTCAGGGAAATCCTTGAAAATAGAGTATGTGTAGACAAATTAACCGAAGATGAATTCCATACAAAATTAAAGATAGACAGCTAAGACTTCTGATTAATTCACAAAAAGGGATACACTAATCAAGAAACAGCCGATATAGACCCAAATTCTATTCATAGAATCATAGTTACAATAAATGCTACCTAACAAAGCACTTAACCAGTGCATGAGAAAACACTGACCTCTTCGAGATTTAAGGCACTGTCCTCAAATGAGGAGCTTGATGTTTTCTCTTGCATTCCCAGTCTGGACTTCGGAGTCTGAGTTGAATCAGAATCATCAAATTGTCCGCGGACTACAACAGTTCCACTAGTAGAAGCATCTTCAAAAGAGGCAACTGTGCTGCTAGACTACACATTAAATTAAAATCTGATTAGTAAATACAAGGGAAAGGGGATGAAAACCATTATTTAATTAATATTCTGCTTTATAACAACTGGATCAGAGCTATACCAGACTGCTTTGATCTCGAAAAGTGGTAGATGATTGAGATCCTTTTGGAGTTCGAATAACAACAGTTCCTGACCCACTTACAGATAAATCATCCTGAAAAAAATTTATGCAAATGACTTCAAGATTTTACAATTCAAGAGTATCAATTAGTTGCAAACTTGCAATTAACCTGTAACTGACTTTGCCTGGTAAACTAAATTGTAGATCAAACTTCAGCTTAGTCTGTACCAGACAATTATAGAAATTCACAAGATCAAACTAGGCCAGCCAGAAGCACCCAATTTCAGCAGTCTACAATCTTTAATGAGTGATTGATAAAATTGAGATGGTATGGAAAGAAATCTTTAGTTTTTGCATCACAGTATCAGTTTTTCGACTTTTCACATGTACATAAAGGGGAAACTGTGATCTAAATTTTGAAAACTTCATGATGACTGCACTTGTTTTTTCATGAGAAAACTCGAACTTAGCCCAACGTATCAACATGAACTAATCACATGATGATGTCATTCATAACAAATGAATATGAGAAAAGGAGAGAGAGATTTATGCTTACATAATCATGAGAATTATCCTGAGGCTCATCAGGATATGTATCCTTAGCATCTTTACCAAAAGATACTTCTAGTGATTCCTGAAGAGCATTTCCAGATGCAGACAATATATGGTCACCATACTCTGAAGCTCTGGTAACCTTCTTGTATGAAGTTTGTGTTTTCTTTTCTCTAACCTGAGGTGGTCTTAAAACACTTCTTACAGTTCCAGAACCCATAGATCCTCCAATACTAAAGTCCCACCCAGCATTTTTCAATGGTTTTCCCTGACTGCCAAAAGCGAAGCCAGTACATCAGACACAATGCTTGGAAAAGAATAAAAAAAACCACAACTAATAAATTGTGGTAGTGAAAAGATTTAATCCACCTGGCTCGAACAGTTCCTTCAGCTGTAACATCTCTTTTCACCTTCACAGTATCAGATCCCTCCCCCACAGCTTTTGGGCCATTCCTGGGAGTATCTGCATCCTTTATTTGATACTTTGGACGCTCCCTGTTAAGATGACCACAGTACAATGAGTAGTTTATTCACAGCAATACAAAAGAGCCTTTAGTACTTCAAAGATACAAAATACACTACAGAAACATTTGGAACTTCTAAGGAAATTGTATTTACAACAATACCATCAAGGGTTCAATTAGGGGAACCCCTCATGTGCAGTGGTCAAAGACAGCTGCACTTTAGGCAAATTTGGTACATATTTTTCTTGCTATATTTGCACTTTAGATGTAAAAAATATTAATTTTGTGGACAACAATATGGGTTTGTGCTTAGCATAAAACTGGGAGAAGTTCAACAACTTATTATGATGCATTGAATATTCTGACTAATTTCTGGATAAATTTGCATACAATTACTTCAATGCAAAAATTACAAACAAGTTATCCTATTTGCAACAAATGCATTTGACATATTTGCTTCTGTTATTTTAATAGATGCATTAAACAAAAAGTACAATGGAAATGGTTGGTTATAATGAGTATTGCACCTTATCCTCTCAAGAAGCTTCGGGCTTTTCCTAGCATTTCTAATGAAGCGGTGCTTCAAAAGTTCCTTTGCACTGGGCCTCTGAAAACAGAACGAACAAGAAAATTTAAATATTCAATAATAATTAATCCAAATTAACATAATCTCAGAAATCTTACATGTCAAAAATCAACTACTTAAGAAAATGGATGACTTTGACTGATGCACCTACAATGCTCATGCCTAGAACAATAATTTTAAACCAGAGAAATATCTCATATTTAATGTGAATCCGGCCACAATATATGAAAATTAGTTTCAACCTGATAACATGTGAGGTTTTCCTGCATAACTATTAAAAACAACAGATTCCAGCTTCTATATTTTACACCCAGAAAGATAATAAAGGAGTGTTTCCTTCTTATAAATTTTTACTTCAACTAATGGCGACATGACCAAAGCCTAGGTACAAAGGTTCAAGCCAATTAAAATACTGCAGAAATTAAAATTTTATAATCCAGTATCCACCCATCAAACTAATAGGTATACTTAAAATTATTTAGTAGGATTTTCAATATGAATATGTTTTTAACTCTCAGCTTTCTTATTAGGCTGTTTCTTGGGTTTGCTTAAAAAATGGTAAGATACAAAGGCCCTATATCTCAATTAATGATTATACATTGCCAAATTCTTCTAAATAATTGTAAACATCACATCTTTCAAGTCTCATATTAATGTGTTGTGTCCATTTATGGATGGGAACAAAAGGCAACTAGGGAGAACAGAAAGCTACTTCCATGAAATCCTGGTGCTATTCACAATTCAATTTCAAAATATCATAAAAATGAATCGAGTATAATAAACATGTGTCTTGTAACCACATGACACCATAGACATCCCGGGCTTGAATTCTTTACATGCATAACTATGCAATTTCTGACAAGAATGATCACATCACAAATTTCAACAAACCCCACAATATCAAATTAGAAACTAGGAGAAAATAATTATGCAGAAAATTAGTACTTGCCTCAGCAGGAACTTTCTTCAAACACAAAGACACAAATTCTTTCATAGGACGAGAAAAATGCTCATCTAACTGCAGAAGAAACACAATGTTAAAGGTTGTGATTATAAAAAGCAGTTAAGCAGTTCTATATCACGGATTAGTTGAAACCTGAGGGGGATTTTCTCGAGGTATAATAAAAAGAACTCTCATAGGGTGAAGATCTGCAAGCGGAGGCTCCCCTTTCGCCATCTCGATTACAGTTATCCCTAATGACCAAATATCTGCCTGTAAAAAGAAAAAATCTAAATAATGCAAATTCCATAATCAAACAAATTGTGGACTATGAAATGCATCATTGGAGAGAACGGCCTTGCAAAAAAAGGTAAGGGAGGCGGAAGAGGGAGAATGCTAGAGTTGGCTAAAGAGTGAGATAAAGAAGACAAATTAATGGAAAATAGCAGCAAGGGTTTCTAGGATAATATTAAAATTTTAAAAGGAAAAATACCTTCTCATTGTATCCCTCCTCCGAATTTTGAATCACTTCTGGGGCCATCCAGAATGGTGTTCCTACAAAAGTCTGTCATTGTTAAAGAAATTAGCACAATGCTGAAATTAAATAATAATTATATTAAGTAAATACAATTTTCAAGCCAATGAATTTTAATATCATGTCAAAGTATTATCCAGCATCAACTTCGATTTTGGAAGAAAACAGTCTGGACAGGTCTAAGGAAAGACTCATAAAGGGTAAAAGAACAGCTCCTTCAAGCAGGGATTTAGTGATATAACTGTTATTAGATTGTTATGGATGACGTTAGTCCCTGTAATTTTACATATTGCACAACAACGCCATACATGTGTCAGGCGTGAAGAAAACAGTAGCGAAATATAGTTAATTTGGCTATTTAAGTTATTGGTACTTTATGTCATTTTGTTGGTAGATAGCTTCGGTCTTTATTCCACTCTAGAAGCTATTTTATGCAGGGTAAATTAGTCCTTAATACCTAAGGCTGAGTAAGACAATCATATACTAGACGCTAGGCTATTATGGTTGCTAGTAGTAGCCTAGTACAGATGTAATTAGTCAAGAACTCCATATAACACTTGGAAAAGTTCAGAAGTTTCACAAATTAAATATAAATACCCAGTAGAACTTATCATTTCATTTGTGAGGAGGTTTATTAGATAACCTTTGAAAAACAATGAAACAGAAAAGTATATATGTGAAAAACATGAACTTGCATGCACTATCGACCAATAAAAACACCCAACAAGGAAATACGTATACATACAGGCCCTGAAATTAGCAGCCAGTTTAAGACTAAAGCCAACAAACAGAATTTAAACACTATTTCACATCAAGTCATCCACTTCTACTGAACCAAGAGAAAATTATATCCGAAAATGATGGGAGTACCTTTCTCCTAGATATGGTCCTTGTCAACTGCGCAGAAACACCAAAATCTGCAACCTGTGACAAAAAAAAGCAACTCACAATCTTAATGGAGGAAGCAAACGAGTTGTGAAGAAAAATTTTAAAAGGATTTCATGTTCCCATTCAATAATATTTTATATATACCTTAACATCACCATTCTCACTCAACAAAATATTTGCCGCTGCCAGATTTAAGAATAAAGGTTACAAAGTAATCCACAGAACAAAGCAAGCAAACTAATAGAAAAGACAACTTTACTCCCTCGATCCAAATTGATAGAGCAAATTTCCATTTTTGTTCTTCACAAATTATAGAGAGGTCTTATAAATTTATCTTCATTTATTTAAGCTTAATAATCAGCAATATACCAACCCCATGCAAATTTCTCTGGAAATTATAATAATTTAATGTTCAACCACTTTTATTAAAAAATTTAATGGTGGTAAATTAGGAAAATCATGAGAAAAAATTAGTCCAAATGTCCAGTAACTATTTTATTACAATAAAGGCTCAAAGTACACTGTCAAACTGGGATGGAGGGAGTATGAACTATGAAGTAAACAAGTTCTCTTTTTCACAATTCATTCATAGAAAAATATATAGAGTAATTAATATAAGATTGTTTAGAACCTTTTATATCTCTGTGAATTTTTCCTTCAACGTGTAAATATTCAATTGCATGCAGCAAGTCACGTAGAATACAAGCAATTGACATTTCATCAAGTGGATGACCTGATTGGAGCTGTAAGAGAAAAAGCTGCATTAGCTTTTGTAAATAGTCTTTCATTTACAAAATTATTCATCCTACACCGGCACATCAATAATTGAATAACAATTAATAACGTATTATATTTGAATGTAAGCATAAAAAATTAATGGTTCAATATACGCAATTAAGACACGCAACGAAAGCAACATTGTTACTAAAAGTTCAAATTTCAGGAACCAAAAAGAACAAGTCAATGAAGTAACCTACTAGGTCAGCAACAGAGCCGCCAGCCATGTATTCCATGATGATCCATAACTTAGTCTGGTTAAGATAAGAGCCATAATACTCTGTAATATATGGACATCGGCATTGCGACAAAACAGAAATTTCCTGCATAAATAAGATGCATGAGACGCAATTATTAAATCTCACTATATAAATATACTATATAGAAAAGGATTGGCAGTAATACCTTCTGGATGTCCTCAATTTCATCCTCGCTATTAAAACAAAAACAAGCAGTCATATTGAAAAATTCAATGAAAACTGAGCAGAGGCAAAGAAATGTTCAATATGCTTCACATGGGGAAAAATGAAATTAAAAAAATGCTGGAAAAGGAAACGCTTCAATTTTATTCCTTCTGTTTGTTGTTATAATATGATTTTAAGTTTATACTTTCCAATAGCCATCACTTTAGGCAAAAAAAAAAAACCATCAATTTTCGCCTTGTTTAAGCTAAAAGAGGTTTAGTAATATTTCTAAGCATAGAATTTTGACGTGGGAAGTAGAGTTTCAAGAGTGAAGTAATAAGCGCAAATCTTCCATTTAAACAAATTAACATAACACTGACCATGTTGGAATAACTTACAGGAAATTTTAGAGAAAAAAAAGTTCTCTTTCATTCCATGAGAAGCAAAAAACCACATAATTAGATTCATAGTCATGTGTTTCAACATACATGAAAACATAGTAGTCAAGGCACTAGGCGCACCCAAGGCGACAGGGGATCCTGTTGCCTAGGTGCGAGGCGAAGGCGCATGAACTTAAAAATTTAATTAAAAGGTTTTTTACTTCACCTAAAGGAAATTCAAAGTCCATAACGATAAAACTAATTCCTATAAACATAATTGAAGGGAATTCATTTCTTCAGAGTTTACTAATACAACTAATTCCTATCAATCTAAAACATAAGTTATCAAGATCAGTGTCATCAACATATTCTTCCTCTTCCACATGATCTTGTTCAGCTTCATCATTAATGAAAATATGCGTTCTATTTCGAGTTCCTGAAGTTTTTCCAACTTGTCCACCCTTTGTTCTCTCCGAATCAACGAGAACACTTTTACCTTTAGATAGGCTCCTAGTTTTATAAGGATTCTCTTCAACACTAATTACATCAGCTACTACATCCCAAGTCAAACCATCATCAACACCAAAAACAAACTCATCTTCCATTTCACTTGTTAACCATTCATTGTTGTCATCTACATTTGTCAAAGAAATTGGATGATTTTCCTCTTCAAGTCGCCTCATCAATTAAGCGTTATTGATCGAGCCTGTTCCTTTTCTTTGAGTGAATCTACAACAATATACGTAATAAAAGTTACAGATTTATCAAATGAAATGTTCATTAAATTGAACAAATAAAATTTCATACTGAGTTAAAAACATGTTAAAAAATACTCCAATTGCGCTTGCGACAACCAGATACGCTACATGTTAGGTTAAGCACTTTCAATGCAAACTTTTGCAATTCAGGAGCAGAATATCCATAAGCTTTCCACCATTCACCTATCAAAAGTTTGCAATAAAAGTGTTTAACCAAACATGTAGCATATCTGGTTGTGAGTGCAATTGGAGTATTTTTGAACATGTTAGTAACTCAGTATGAAATTTTATTCAATCAATTTAATATTGTAATTTTTATTACATATATTGTTGTAGTTTCACTCAAAGAAAAGGAACAGACTAGATCAACAACGCTTAAATGATTTGGTTTTGCTGAAATACAACCGAACATTGATGAGGCGACTTGCGGAGGAAGATGATCCAATTTTTTTTTTTTTTGAAAAATATAGATGACAACAATGAATAGTTAACAGGTGCAATGGAAGATGAGTTTGTTTTTGGTGTTGATGATGGTTTGACTTGGAATGTAGTTGCTGATGCAACTAGTGCTGAATAGAATCCTTATCCAACTAGGAGTCTATCTAAAGGTAAAAATGTTCTCGTTGATTCGGCGAGAACAAAGGTTGGACATAAAGAAAAAGCATCACGAACTAAAAAAAGAATGCATATTTTCATTAATGATGATGATGAAGTTGAAGTTGAACAAGATCATGTAGAGGAGGAGGAATCTGTTGATGACAAATTTGAGAGTGAATCTGATGAAGATGTTGATCTTGATGATTTCGATGATTGACAATTTATGTTTTAGATTGATAGGAATTAGTTTTATTAGTAAACTTTGAAGAAAAGAATTCCCTTTAATCATGTTTTAGATTAATAGGAATTAGTTTTATCATTATGAACTTCAAATTTCCTTTAAGTGAAGTGAAAAACTTTATAATTTATATTTTCTTAAGTTCATGTACCTAGCGTACACCTTTGCCTCGCGCCTAGGCAACAGGACCCCCTATCGCCTTGGGTGCGCCTAGCGCCTTGACTACTATGATACTAGACAATACTAGGTTACTTAATTGAAATTATAATAAGTGTTAAGTTGTGAACTAACTAGTAACTACTATCAAAGGACAAAAAGCACTCATAAATATCAGTTTCTCAAAAAATTGAAGAAAAAAGAGTACACTAAACACTAATGAACAATAAAAAAGTTTGATACGGAAACCTGAAGTAATTGAACTGCTACAAACTATATCTTATCTAAATACTAAACAGCGTACACAGTCAAACACAATAGATTTGGACCTTAAAATGTGAAATCCATTAGTCTTTTTAATGTATGTTTGGACCTTAAAATCTGAAATCCATTCGTCTATTTAATGGATATCTGCTTATCAGTGTAAAATTCACACAAACTTAAGTCACATAACATTGTTAGTCTTAGAGACAGTTTTGAGTTCAAATCTGAAGGATATCTAAAACCATTTAACTTAGCATTAATACCTTAGAATTAGTACTAAAGATCAAAACATTATAATTTTTAAAAAGAACTATTTTCAGTCAACTTCCAAAATGCATGGCAACATATTTAAGAACAAACCCCAAGATTAAAACAAATCAGTATCGCATATTTTGCATTATAGGAACCCTTAACCTAGTGAATAAAAACAAAAAAAAAACCATAAAGTTCAGGCTTAGATTAACAATTTCAAAAACCATGTGTGTGGCGTGCCTTTAACAACTGTGCTTAACAGAAAAAATTGCAGCACTATTTTATGTAAAAAAGAATGCTAAATTACTGTGTCTAACTTCCAAGAAGCCCAAGAAATTAAAAAATACAGATGGATAGTTGATGCAAATTTAGCGCACAAAAAAATTAATCTCTAATTATTAAGGGAAGCATGAAAAAGGCAAGCACTCACGACTCTTCCAAATCAATGACTTTGATAGCAACTTCTTTGTTCAGCTCCTTATCAAACCTACACATTAATGAGGTCATTAGGAATCAGTAGCTGCTACAAAAATAATTTATGGATTTCCATGATATCAAGTATCAACTTATTTAAAGAAATTTCCAAAAAGTTATAGTAAGAAAGCAGAGATTACATACACCGTATTATTCAAAAAAAAAAGATGAATGGTATAGCCGTATAGGAAGCAATATTTTAGTTTCTGATACTCTACATGAACAACCTTATTTACCAAATAACAACTTAAACATCCTTTTAACTTAAGAATTCAATCTCGAAAACATATGCTACAAGAGTGATACAAGACATTTCTAAAAACTGGCAGCCTGTGTAAATGCTCAATTGCTTAAACTTGTTTGGCACCATTTCACATATATTGCGAGATCCTCTTTCAATCCATAGAATTGAGAAAAAAACATTTTAGAATTTTGTCTAGAATAGGAAACAAGAAATGCTACTACCAGGAAAATAAACCTATCTTTTCAACCACCACATGAGTTACAAGAAAATTTATTCTCTTTTTTAAGAGAAACTTCATCTGACTTTTAAGTTCAAGTAGACTTTTAATAACTGACAATAATGTGCAACACAAAACTGAAACAGCCATTAACTAATTAATTTCCATGTGAATGTAGAGGCTAAAGAAAAAAGAATCTACATTCTAATTTTTCAGAGCTTTAGCACACGATATCGGTGAAAGAACGCAAAATTCAGAGGGTATGCTTTAACCAAAACAGAAAACCGATGAACCAAAATGAAAGGACCATTTTACAAGATATATGAGTAATCAAGGACTTAGACACTTACGCTTTATACACATCCCCGAATGATCCTTTCCCAATTAACTCCAAGGAACTAAATCTAGTTCCAGCTGCCTCCATCAACCCTGCTGCATCAGCCATTTCTAAATCTTTTTCTCTGTACCCGATGTGCACAAGGATTCAACATAAATCATTTCTACATCTCCCACATTGCTATAAAGTCACTTGCAATCCACCGCATCCCACTCATATAATCCAAAATTTGGTTCAATTTATAGTTCGACTCCAAAGCCAACTAGCAATGCAATATAAGGCAACTCATCAATAAACCTCAAATCTTACGCAATTGAGATCTAAAATATTGGGAGAATACATAAAAAAAAACATACAAAACTGTTTCCGCAATGCAATATCTCTATTTTACACTCAAAGCAAGAGCAAATGGGAGAAGGTGATGGAGATGTATCCCTAGTATTCGGTTTTTGTTAGGTGAAGGAAAGTGAGATAAACTGAAGTGATTGGCCAACAAAAGTTCCAATCAAAACAAAAAGGAACTCCAGTTAATGAAAGCGAAAAGACAACAGAAGCGAGGCTTGAAAATTGGGGTGGAAATCTGTATACCTGTTAAAATCGACAGAAGAAGGCAAGAATCTAATAGATCTTTCAGTAGCAAAATCTCAATCGATTAACCCTGAGAAAGTAAGAAAACTTGTCTCTCTTGATCTTTGTTAGTGCCTGAGTGAGTCTCCCTCTGAACCTCTATGCATAATAGGCTACCACTCCGAGAGCTACAAAGGGATCGACGGCGAGAGAGAAACCGACTGTTTTTGTTTCTGCTTTTTTCCAAGTTTTCTTTGTTAACTTCAATTTTTTTTAATAAAGGAGATTTCAAGGAACCCGTTCAATTCTTTGATGTACTTACTATTCAATCAAAATTTAATTGATTCATATTATTTTTCTTTGACAATTGATCAAGTTCAGGGCTTCAAGCTGGACTCTATGGGCTTCATCCTTTGTGGTATTGAGCTCGAATCGACCCTCCTTTTAAGAATAAAGCTATGTTCTTTTTTATTTATTCAATAGTTAATTCAGTTCAACAATTTAGTTTCTGTTCAGTTCAGTTTCAATTTCAATTTAATTTCGATTTATATATTATTGTAAATATTATTAAAGTAATATATATATATATATATATATATATATATATATATATATATATATATATATATATATGTGTGTGTGTTATTAGAATGAGAAAAGAAAAGAGTAAGTAATAAAAAAGAGAAATATTGATCATAAATAAAATAAATAGTAAGTAATAAAAATTATTTAAGAATATTATTAATAATATGTTAAGATTTGATTGTTTATTATCGTTAATGAAGAATAATTTTGTTTGATAACAAATAAATAGACAAAATAAATAATTTATAAAGTATTAAAAAGCATATTCATTACAATATAATTGAGAAATATTGCAATATTATATTTCATGGTTAGGTTAATTTTTGTAATTCAATTCTTAATATTTAATACAAACTTAATTACTTTTTTCATTTTGTAATCTTTTTAATTAAACTACATTTGTCCCAAAATAATATTACAAGTGTGATTTTTGTTAATACTAAAAAAGTTAAGGATCCAACAAAATACAATAATAAAATTTAATCAAAATAAAAATGCAATAATATAAACTTATAAGGTAATGTTGTTATTATTGATATAAATATTTACTATTCAATTAAGTGTCGGTATTTTCAGCTCAGAATAATAAATTTCAGTTTAGTTTCAGTCTAGTTCTATGTTCTGTTTCAGTTCAATTTCAGTATGTTCAGTTTCATTTCAGTTTCAGTATGTTCAGTTTCATTTCAATTTCAGTATTTTCAATTCCAGTTGAAAGAACAGAGCCCCCGTATGTATTAAAGAAGGATTTTTTTTCCTAAATTATTTACATTTAATGTTATTTATTTACAAATTAGTCAATCTTATTTACAATATTATGTTTTATAGAAAGCGACTATTTTCTCATTTTCTTAGATTCGGATTCTTTTTCCAATCTTGGATTTTCTAAGATTCTGCCACCAAGCTTTTGTTCAATTTCTTCTCACCTTCATTTATGGTTTCCTTCCTCTTGCAATCACATCTCCTCCTCTTTTCATTTATGCTCCTCCTCTTGTCATTGCTGCTCCTCCAATCTTTGTGCTTCCGTTCAATCTCTTCTTCCTCCTTCATCCATGGCTTCCTTTCTCTTTCAATCGCATATCCTCCTCTTACCACCACTTCTCCTCCGATCTCTGCGTCGACATACGTTACTCTTCTAGTTGTTTCTTCTCTCCATGCAATTTCATCTTTTTTCTTCTTTTTCTTCTGGTACTATTCGATTCCATTGAAATTGGCATGACTTTATTGCAGGGAAGAAGATGGGTAGAGGAATTAATTCTTTTGGTCCCTCTATTTGAATTTTAATATTATGTATTCCAACATGAATTTGATATGTAAATTGTTTTACTAGGTTTCTAATAGATAAACAGATTTTGAGTTGAAATGCATAGTACACTAGTAGAAATCAGACTACACGTGATAACTATTTTATTGTCATGGAAACAATTGTCACAAAAAATCTATTATTTTTTACAATAAATTATATATTGTCATATAAATTAATTTTGTGAAATTTGTTGATAATATTATCACAAATAATAGATGTTTCGTGTCAATTTCTATTACATGTAACTAATTTATTTTGTTTCAATTAATGTTGTATCCTAAAATTTAGAATATGTCACAATAAATTTTTTATTGTCACAGAAACTATTTATGTGACTACATAAAAATCTTGTTACAAGTAAATCATTTGTTTTGTCACAATATAATTTATTTGAA
Source organism: Euphorbia schlechtendalii (assembly GCA_949673415.1). Lineage (NCBI taxonomy): Eukaryota > Viridiplantae > Streptophyta > Magnoliopsida > Malpighiales > Euphorbiaceae > Euphorbia > Euphorbia schlechtendalii. The sequence continues at coordinate 16,783 of CATIWQ010558115.1, read as the reverse complement.
ACAAATGTTTTCTTATGACTTATATATTTTATACTTGAAACTAATATTTTGTAACAACTCCACTTATAACTTAAAATTTAGAATGTGTTACAATCATTTTTTACGTCACAAAACTTATTTATATGATCACATAAGAAAAAATCTTGTTACAGATAAACAAATGATTATAAAAGTCACTTGAAACAATTTTTTTTTTTGCCGTAATTTGTTGATTTTCCTAGGTGCATAGTTTTTTGCTCGTTAATATTTCCACTAACTTCCCATTCTTCTTGTTCCTATTCCCTCCTTTTTACATTGGTCATGTTTTTTTTGCCCCTTTCTTTAAAACTCTTCTGTTAGAAAATTTTTAATTTCTTATTTAGTTCCTCATTTAATTTTCTCTATTTATTATCCTTCCCTTTTCTACGCACAGTAACTATTTTTTAATTTCCTTCTATTTAGCTTAAATTATTTCCCATTTCTTTAACTATTTTCTTTACTTTTCCACCATCTTTCCATTTAGATTTTAATAAAGAAAACATTCCATTTAGTTTTATCTACTTATAGTTCCGCTTTTATTTCTTGTTATTTTTATTTTTCCTACTGACCACATATATGATTTGGTTTGAATTATTTAAATTGATTAAGGAAATTTAGAACTTGATCGCTCCTTTGAACAACATTGTAAGGCGTTCGTCAACATCATTGGAAGGTTTGTATTCAACTTTTGTTTGCTTTCTAGCATATAAGTTTTCATTCTCGTTCTCAAGTTGTGTTTGAGTTTTCTTATTCTTATAGTTTTGAATAGAATACTTCATTACTTATCAGAAACTTGTAAATTTGTATGAATTATTTCAAGATAAAGGTCGAGAATAGAGATATTAACAACACAAAGGACTAAGATATAATGTTCGAGCTGAGCTTAATATTTAACAATCACCAAATACTTCATTTGGTGATTGTTAAATAACACTGTCTCTCGATTCTCAAACTCTAATAAACTTATTATATTATTTCATTGATAAATTTGAGTTCCCTTCAATCCAAACTTTAAATAACTGTTACAAATTTTTAATTTGTAGAAGTTAACTTTATAACCATATGGTGACTAGAAAAAAATGTCATTGATATACATGTGTTACAATATAAATATTGTCACCATATTGCATATTATGTGACGATAAACAGTAGTCACAAAATAATTTTTTGTCATAAGTAATTAAATTTGTCTTGTGATTTTAGTTCCAATTGTCACAAAAACGTGACAATTTGGTCAATTTCTAACAAGTGGGTTTCTTATTCGTTACAGCAAAAATTGTAACAAATGTATTAATGTGACAATAAATTTATTGTTACGAAAAATGACATTTTTTGTGATAATATTTTGTTGTTACATTTGCAAAAAGCTTTTTGTGATGGAGTTTTGCGTGACAATCATTGTGACAACTATTTATTATCATATAATATTTTATGTGACAATTTTTTACTATTTCGTGACAACTTTTACTGTCACAAATAGCTTGAATTCTTGTAGTGTACATATCCATTGTTTTCAACAAAAATTTTATTTATACGTACCAACTACCAAGGAAAGGTAGCTGCCGAGAATCCTCGCAAAAGATAAATAAATACTACTAATGGAGTAATACTTTTATCGAAAACATTATTTTTTATGAAAAAGGGGAAAACGTTTGAGGACAAATCTGTTGACAAATGGGAGAGAAACAATCTAGGCCATTTCCTTTTAATTTATATTAATGAGTTTGCAGTTTTCTATAATTGATAAATTTAAATAGGAACGGCAAAAAAGAAGAAAAAATTTGATTTTTTTGAACATTATCTATTGATTTTGTTCAATTATACTTTTTTTTTGGAATAATCTAATTCGCATGATCATTAGGAGCAGAGTTTCTATTCAAATGGGTTTGTATAATCATATAATAATTACATTTCCTTTCTATTTCTATAAATCTATATAATCAATGTTTGACCAGTTAAATAATATTTAGGATATAAATATTTTTCATTGTTCTTTGATTCGGGCGATCCAAATAAGTTTATCAACATTCATTCTTTTTAAAATTTTGAAAGATATTTGAGATTCAAACTCAGGACCTCACCTTCTTACTACATTTTGAGAGGGAGGTGTGATCATTAAACCAAAATATAATAATTTATTGTATTTTCTTGTATTAAAACATAGCATTTTTCTCGCACTATATTTCTACAAACCAACATTGTCAATTTATTATATAATTGCTCCATTTTGCAAAGCAAAACACAATCACAAAAATTATTAATATAAAACAAATATTAGCTAATTAATAAAGTTAACTAATTAAATAACCCTAATGCTATCTACAAATTTGCGTGAAGTTGGCGGGTCAGTGGTCCCTCTTTTTATTCAACCTATGAATTGTGGACCTTCTAATTATTTGACAAAAAAACCCACAAAAAATGTAGCTAGCCTGTCTTGAATCTTGGAGAAATTAAATAAATTATTAAAGGAAAAAATAAAAACTAGAATGAGAGGCAGAAAAATAAACTACCAAAAGTTGGCTCAAACCAACTTCAAAAGGCCAGAATTGAGTTTACCTCTCAGTTCTCAATTAGCCGCCCCCAGTTCCCCACTTCTCTCTTTTATACTTAATTGACCCCTTTCCAAAATTTCTTTACCATATATTTGAGTTTTACATTGCTACACTAATTATTTGATTCAAAAATTTAAGTCTACGTGTAGATATTTGCAATAGATTTAAAAATGTAGATACTTACAGTGTTCAATATGTGCCAGTTATATAGTACCAGAGTATGAAATTTTTTAATATCATGTTATAGATTATTGTGTTACAGGAATATGATTATGTATAAAACATGAAACGCCATCTTGTTTGAATTGTGCATAACACATGCATATACTAATATATGTTGAAATTCTAATTATATGAAGTTGTTAAGCTCAAAATATTCGACTTTTAAATCAGTGTTATCCCATCAATCATTTAGCCTTGAAGTTAAAAAGGTAAATAAGGGCAATGGAAATTTCAATAAAAAAAAACCCTAGTACATTTTCATGTACTTAGTGAGGACTGAGGAGTAGGTTTCCAACGAGAAATTATATGAATAGTCGGATTTATAGGCAAGAAAATGCTCAAGATAATATGTATAGATCCTTTGCTCATTAAAGGATCCAATAGTTTTAATAAAGCTTATCTGCATCACATTGATTAATCTCATTTCGTCACTTTCTTTGAAAAGATTCTCGTAACTCTTCAACTTGATAATAGTGTACTAGATTATCCATCTAAATGTCATTTGTCACTTTTAGTTGATTTAATGGATCAAAATTTCATTTTTTATGAATTTTCTTTCTCAAATAATTTTAATAAAGCCTAGGTGCATCTCACCAAGTAGTCTCATTTTGCCACGTTCCTTCTTAATTTTGAAAAGGTTCTCGTAGCTCCCCAACTTGACAAAAGTTTACCAAATTATCCTTCTGAATATCATTTGTCAGCTTTCGGTATGTTTAATGGATCAAAATTTCATTCTTTATAAATTTTCTTTCTCTATGAAAATCTTTTCAAAGTTCAAAATGACAAAACATGACAAGTTGAGAGAGCTAGGAATACATTTACTAACATATGAAATGATGATTTTAAAGGCATAAGAATACTCGTGGGCGTGTGTGTTTTTGGTGCAAAGTGAAATGAAACTGAAAGCCCCGTGTATTTGTAGATTGGCCATTGGATTTCCCATGCGCCACTTCACAATTACCAACTCAAAACCATACATAGAGCTTTCTTTGTTTGTCCCTCTTGCTAGTTTTTTTATTGGCTTTCTTTTCCTTCATCATGTGCCCCATTTTATCTTCCCACCCTATGATTTTTTTGTAAACCAGTCTTAATCATCAAGATTTGTTTTATAATCTTTTTTTCCTGCTGGATTTTTGGAAGTATCTTTGAGTAATGCTTCTCATGCATTTAATATCAAATTAATTTTATTTAACACTGACAACATGATGTACTTATTTTTACTAAGCTTATACATGATCTTTTTTTTTTTGTTGTTGTTTTTTAGTTTGTTTGCCAAATTTTATAAGTAAGAATAAATAATAGTTGACTGAAACACAAAAATGGTACACAAAAATGACATTAATTTTAATATATGAGAAAACTGAAAGGAATAAAAGTTTGTTATTTATATAATGGTTACAAGTGGTTTAATTTCTTTTTGAACTAAGAGGAATTTTCATCAAGGTTAAAAATAGTTGATCACTCCAGATACATTATCAAAATAAACTGTTCAACTTATATAAAAAATATGTACAAGACTTACAATACTATGGTTGTTTAGCCTATATTGATATTGGTGGAGCTCATGTCTGTCTTATGTGATAGTTTTTTATTTTTGTTCGCAGCTGTTGTAAAGAGCATTTAGTTTTGTTTGATTTAGTGTATCTACTTTTTTTTATTTTCTTTAAGCATTTATTTTTTATCTCGCTCTCTAAAAAGTAGTGTTTTAAAAAACGCTAATCAGGCGGCTGGAGTATCAGAGACCTAAGCAGGGATTAATCGAAGCCTAGGCGGGATTTAGACGTTAATCGACGAGATTTAACTGCTACGTGTAGTTGACGGCGACCCTCAATATAGCATCTAAACGGGACCTAGGCGGACGTAGGTGAAGATTTTTAAAATAGTATTAAAAAAGCTAACTTAACTAGAATACCTTACCCAAAACAAAATTGAAGGTCTCTATAAAAAAATTTATTTTATTTTAAAATACTAATCATAGAAAGCACTAGAAAATAGTTGATGCATTGTTTTCCACATTTTTACATAATATATATAATCAATTGTGGAAAGTTTAATATTATGCCAACCTTCACCAGATATTACAAAAGTAACAAAACAATGTGTTGGGCGTATTGTGCATGTTCCAACGAAGCATCTATGCATATGTGTATGTAATACAGGGTAAATGCATCGTCAATTCTCTCAATCCTATTTCGCTTATTGTTTTTTGAACTTTGAAAAATGTTTTTGCAGGATCCTCAGCTTGAAAAAAGTACATCAATTTATCATATTCTGATTGGTTTGGATTTTCAAAGTTGTTATTTTTCAACTTTTGTTCTTTCATAAATAATGCAATTTTACAAAGTTAAGGGAAGTACTAGAAATTTTTGAAAGTTTACAAATAGCCACCTTATTTCTAGAAAAAATTGTTACGGTTTTCATAATGGAGTATTGAGCCAATAATCATTATCTAGCCCGCATATTGCTTGTGAGATAAAAGAAATCAAGGCCCTACTAATAATAAAAAATTTAATATAATCAATGAAATTGTAATTTAATCAAAACAAACATCATGGTCTATACACAAAATGTTTTTTTATGCTTAACCAAGGAGAAAAAGAATTGAAGAACCCATGATTGGAAGAAACTTAGATTAACTTAAGTAATATTTCCATAAGATACTATTGGAAATACTCGGTCCATCCGTGAGCAGGTCAATCGGGTTTAAGGATCCGATCTAAGTTAGATAATTGAATTTTATTGAAAAATAAATAAGTTTAAGAACTTATTTGAATTTATGTTTTTCATATGTACTAAAAATACATTTTTTATTTTCATTTTTTATAAATAGGTGAAAATGGATGAAACATAATGTTAATGAAATTTATTTTTCTCTTTATCTTTTTGTCTCACTCCCGAGATTTTCGTAAAACAAGAAATCTCGTTATCACCGTGAGATAATTTCGATTCGGCATACGAATCAATTCTTATTCGATTTCAATCAGATACTAAAACATCAACAACTAAAATTAAAAACTACTCGATGAAAACAAAAGGTTAAAAGAAAGATAAAACACAAATTGAATATTGTGCCTTTGGCTCACTCACTTTGATCTCCTCGTTTCTTACTGATCTTGCATGGATTTTGGTAAATTTTTGCTGCCCCAACCTTCCCATAAAACGTGAGACTAACTACTTTAAATTTATACAGTTAGAATTTTATTAGAATTTGTGATGAATCCTAATTACACTCTTCAACCAAAACTAGTGGACTTTCTTTTCTTTTCCACAACTCCAAACCATCTTAAGATTGACTTGAGATAACTCTCAGTTATCTAAAAAAAGCGTATCAATAATCTTGGTGACTCTGTGTTTGAAAAAAGATTTTAAGATTGTACAACCATGCATATAAATAGACAACTCAACATCGGAGAGCTACTAGAAATAAAAAAATTCTGGATATATATCTCTTATCTTTTCATAAAAATTTTGAATCACCTCAACCATTATCATATGACGTTATTGTCAAAATGCAAAAAGTTGTCCAAATCGACCATTTCAGCAAATCCGACTGTTACGCTCCACTTCACTAGTTAATCAACTTTAAGTCTAAAATGCAAATACAAAAAATTGACTGAAAATAATAAATAGTGAAATGAAAATTTTATTTTGAAAGAAAATGAAATAATTATACTAAAAATCTTCTTTAAAAATGCGCAAAATTATCGTACAATTCACATATATTTTTATGTTATACTTTCGTTACCTATTAGTCATTATATCATGTAATTTATTAACATCTTACGTCATGTATTAAAAATGTTTAACGAAATTACACATAAGCTATGCTAGAGGGACAAAAAATGTAACAAAAAAACAGTAAAACACCAAAAAAACACTCATATATAACACACAAATAGACCTGTTCGTCGGTCGAACTGGATCGGACTTGGCAGACATTTTACAAAAAACTTTAACCCAAATCTGGTCCAAGCCCGTATTTTAGAACTTCGGGATCGGGCTGGGCTAACAAGATCATTCCCAAGCCCATGAATATTTTTTTGTTATAAATTTTTCATTAAATTAATAGAAAAAATATAAAAAAAAGTCTAAATATATTTAAATTTTAAATATAATTACATTGTTTACTTAAATCCTTAATATTTCATATCATTTATCGTAATCAAGTATAAAAAATTTAATGGGATAAAATATCAAATTTTAAAATAATTATAAATTTGATGTATAAATATATAATAAATAAATAAAATTATTTATCGGATCTGACTTTAATTATATAAAAATCAAAACCAGCTCATAATCTTCGAACTTTGACGAACTCAAATACAGACCTGGTTATTTGAAAAAATAAATATCCAATTCCATTCCATTAGCCGGCCCGAAAACATCTGGACACAAACCAAGTAATAAAATTCATAAATAAAAAAGAAAATAAATACTGCGAGTCAAACAACTGTTTTTTGTAAAAAGTTTCACAATCTAAAAAGAAATTTAGAAAAGAAATGACGTAAAATAATTGGTATCCAATCAAATGGGTCCCATGTCTGTTCCCCTCGTTTTAGACCCAAGCTCCCCCTCCATCACTCCCTATATATATCTTTACACACTGCACCTTCAATTCCGCCTTCAATCCAAACACACCATTCTCTCTCAAACAAATCTCATTTTCAAAATTGAGTTCAAATACAAGAAAATAACCTCCTCCTCTCTTTCTACTCTCAAATGGCGGCCTCCGTCGACAACCGCCAGTTTCACCTCGATCCCGCCTTAAACGGCGTCGTTCGCTCCCTAAAATCTGGTCCAACTCACCGCTCAGGTTCTCCCGTTCGAAATTTTAACTTCACCGCTCAAGATTTCGCCCGGTCTCAGGTGAAGCCAGTCCCGGCGATGCCAGAGGAAGATCTCTCCAGCGACGACGAGGATGAAAACTACTACAAGGATCTAATCCGGAAAGGAAACAGCGAATTAGAGCCGCCGACTGTCGATGCTAGAGACGAAGGAACCGCTGATAACTGGATCGAACGTAATCCGACGATGATCCGTCTCACCGGAAAACATCCTTTCAACAGCGAAGCTCCGTTAACCCGGCTGATGCACCACGGCTTCATTACTCCGGTTCCACTTCACTACGTACGGAACCACGGTCAGGTTCCAAAGGCGAGCTGGAGCGATTGGACCGTTGAGATTTGCGGTTTGGTCAAAAAACCGACCCGATTTACAATGGACCAGCTGGTCAACGAGTTTCCCGCACGTGAGTTCCCCGTGACCTTGGTTTGCGCGGGGAATAGGCGGAAAGAGCAGAACATGGTTAAACAAACCATCGGTTTTAACTGGGGAGCTGGCGGAGTTTCTACTTCGGTGTGGCGCGGTGTACCTTTGCATCAGGTGCTCAAGCGATGTGGCGTCTATAGTCGCAAGAAGGGGGCCCTTAATGTGTGCTTTGAAGGGGCTGAGGATTTGCCAGGTGGCGGTGGCTCCAAGTACGGTACCAGTATCGTAAAAGAATTTGCAATGGATCCATCACGTGATATTATCTTGGCTTACATGCAGAATTGCGAGGTTTTGGCTCCAGATCACGGTTTTCCTGTTCGGATTATCATCCCAGGTTTTATCGGTGGTCGTATGGTGAAATGGTTGAAGAGAATCGTTGTTACGACTAAAGAGTCTGATAATTATTATCATTATAAAGATAATAGAGTTCTTCCATCTCATGTTGATTCGGAATTTGCTAATACAGAAGGTATAGAAACAATAATGATTTAAAAAGAAAAAAATTCAATTCAACAATTAATATAAACGTTATATGGAATTATAAACTTTATTTAATGTGTTTTGTAGCATGGTGGTATAAACCAGAGTACATTATTAATGAGTTGAACATTAACTCGGTGATAACAACACCTTCTCACGAAGAGATTTTGCCTATTAACTCGTGGACTACTCAAAGGCCATACAGTTTGAAGGGTTATGCATACTCAGGTGAGTTCCTTTGTTGTTCCAGTTTTATATTGTTTAGTGGTTAAAACCATGCGATCCTAAAACAATTTCCATTTTAAGGAGTATATATTTAAGGGTGAAATTTGAAAATAACATAATTTCATTGTTTTTGGAAATTTTTTTTTAAAATGTGTATTTAATTAAAAGAAAATTAGTGTTGGTTTGAAATTTTTTGAATTGTATTACATTTTTATCAAAATTAGTTTTATCTTGCTAAAATTAATTTATGATGCAAGGTATAGAATGAAACTTGTGTTTGTATATTTCAATGGCAAATTGCAAGTTGCCAAGGCATACATGAAAAAGAGGTAGTAATCTTCTTGTATATTGTGCAAAAAATTTCAATGTAGGGGGTGGAAAGAAAGTGACACGAGTGGAAGTAACTCTAGATGGTGGAGACACGTGGCAAGTTTGCAACTTGGACCATCAAGAAAAACCAAACAAGTATGGCAAATATTGGTGTTGGTGTTTTTGGTCCCTTGAGGTTGAAGTTTTAGATCTTCTCGGTGCCAAGGAAATTGCCGTTCGTGCCTGGGACGAGACTCTCAACACCCAACCCGAAAAACTCAATTGGAATGTCATGGTAACTTTTTTTTACCTTTATATTATTTATTATAGTTTTTTTTTTATTGTGGAAAGTTTAATCATAAGTCGTAGTTTGAATTTTAGCGTATATACTAAGCCACCTAAACAGTTTCTAATTGAAGGGGTTATTAACATTTTAATTTTTATATTAAGAGTACATCGAGTTGATTGTAACGGAAAGTAGGTGATAATGATAGTTCATTAATTTTAAAACACACATATTGCATATTGCATAGAGTATATTCCTTAGACATGTCTATTTGCAATGAATGTTACCTATAATTACCAACTAATAGGATCATAAAACGTGAGGGAATACTTGTAGTTGGAAATTATAAAATTAATCGGTTCTTTAACGTATGATAACTATTATTTATACAAATTTAGGAGAATTGGTAATGTAAATTTTGAATTTAGCTATGTGTATATCGGATTCGGAACATAAATTGTCAAGTACAGTAACCTATTTATAATTTTAGTATTTGTGATACCAAAGTTGTAAACCTAAAATTGAAATGGTTCACGAAATCTATATAAATTTAAATGGTGTCCTTTTTTTCCTAAGCATACGCTATAAATTCCCATTCGAATAAGCAAGTTGAAACCATTTTCAGCCAATAAGAAACTGATAGCTAGGTTAGTGGAGATGGCAATCCGAGGAGAATACTATTGGATCATAATAAAAGTAAATTTAACCCCACATGGTTTAGAATTACGTGACATCAAATTGCACTTGTTACTTTCACATTACGTATACTTTGTTTGGAGGTTTTTTAATTAGTCAAATCATCTTTTTGAAAACAAGTATTCCTTTATGGACTAGACCGAGCCAATACCATGCTTAGTGTTTCTTCGGTGTCTTTAAATTTGTCATTATTCAATAAACTTTTTATAACTAGAAAAGAAACATTAACTTATGAATTTTAATATAAGTATATTGCTAACACTCTTTAGTTTTGTTATTATAAATTCATTGTTATTGATGCAAATTGTAGATTTATAACTTTAGTTCATATGTAGAGATTCTCCCACAATAACTTAATTATTGATGTAATTAAAGATATGAAAACCTTATTCTATGAATGAATAGTATTATTAAATTGGGATTTTCCAAACACTTGTCGACCAAACTATATGTCTACTGTGTTTTTTAAGAAAAAGTTTTACTTAAATGTTTGTCAGTACACGCCTTTACCTTTAAAAGATTCTAGGGTGGAATCACTCTAATAATGTCATATAAACAAATTAGGATGAGTTTAATATTGTTGTCTTAATTTCTGCTAAATTTTGTAATTGAGATTAGGTAAACTTTACCAATTTGAACTTTAAAGAATCCTGATCCAAGGATATAAGAGTACTGATTATTTTGCGTGACCCGAAATCAGTTAGCATCATCATAAAAAATTGTTGATATATAACATGTATTCTAGTGGGGAGTATTAAAATATTAAGCACATCTATTCTTAAATTTCACTTCAGTTTAACACCGAAATTACAAGTATGTTGAAAGTGATAAAGCTCAATTTGCCTATCACATAACTAGTTAAAGCTATTATCAATTCTATTAGTCACAAAAAAGTAAATTTTATTATTCAAGTATTTATTTTATAAACTCCTAATCCATTGTAAAAATTACTAGTGTCTTATTATTGTGGTCAAATGATGTCTACAGGGAATGATGAACAACTGTTGGTTCCGGATCAAGACAAATGTATGCAAACGGCACAAGGGTGAAATCGGAATTGTGTTTGAGCACCCAACCGTACCGGGAAACCAGTCCGGCGGATGGATGGCGAAGCAAAGACACCTGGAAATCTCATCGGAAAGCAACCAAACCCTAAAGAAAAGTGTTTCAACTCCATTTATGAACACTTCTTCCAGAACAATCTCAATGGCAGAAGTGAAGAAACACAACACCCCCGATTCATGCTGGATCATCGTACACGGCCACGTCTACGACTGCACTCGGTTCCTCAAAGATCACCCCGGCGGCACCGACAGCATTCTGATCAACGCCGGCACCGATTGCACCGAGGAATTTGATGCAATTCACTCCGATAAAGCAAAGAAAATGCTAGAAGAATATCGAATCGGAGAATTAGTCGACTCAACTGTTTACACATCAGATTCCGGCGCTTCCACCCCAAACAACTCCGTTCACGGAGCAACAAATCTCTCGCAGCTATCACATCTCGCTCCGATAACCGAAACAGTTCCGGTATTGAAAAATGTCGCTCTTGTTCCCCGAGAAAAAATCCATTGCAAATTGGTGAAAAAAGAGTCGCTCTCACACGACGTCCGTCTCTTCCGATTCGCACTCCCGAGCGAAGATCAAGTCCTCGGATTACCAGTCGGAAAACACATCTTCTTATGCGCCGCCATTGACGACAAGCTCTGTATGCGAGCCTACACTCCAACAAGCGGAATCGAAACAATCGGATACTTCGATCTAGTAATCAAGATCTACTTCAAAGGAATCCACCCGCGGTTCCCTAACGGCGGACTCATGAGTCAACATCTCGACTCGCTCGAACTCGGATCCTTCATCGACGTCAAAGGCCCGTTAGGTCACATCGAATACGCCGGCCGGGGGACATTTTTAGTCCACGGGAAACGGAAAACCGCCAGAAAACTCGCGATGATCGCCGGCGGCACGGGGATAACACCGATTTATCAGGTGATTCAAGCGATCTTGAAGGATCCGGAGGATGAAACGGAGATGTATGTAGTGTACGCGAATCGTACGGAGGACGATATTCTGTTGAGAGAAGAACTTGATGAGTGGGCGAAAGAATACGAGCAGAGATTGAAAGTGTGGTATGTAGTGGAATCAGCTAAAGAAGAAGGGTGGGGATACAGTGTAGGGTTCATCACGGAAGCTATCCTGAGGGCGCATATTCCAGTTGGATCAGACGATGTTCTGGCTTTGACTTGTGGGCCACCACCTATGATTCAGTTTGCTGTGCAGCCTAATCTGGTGAAGATGAATTATGATGTCAAGGAATCTTTGCTAGTGTTCTAGAATCAGAATCTAGCTTAGATGAATATTTTCCTTTTAATTTAGAATAAAGAAAATACTTTGAATGAGTCCATTGTATATAAAACTTGTGTTGGACTTTTTGGTGTCCATTCTTGTAATTTTGTTCTTCAATATATTTATGTAATCATATATAAATTTTCAGAATTTTGAACATTTGGGCAATGAGAGTACAAATTCTCTTTGTACTAAAATCACTTAATGTATATTATTACGGTGTTATGGCATGTAAAATACATTTGTATCTTCATTACTACTGGATGAAATTTTACATCTTCCAAAATATTGTGATTGAAATTGAATACCTTATAAAAATTAGAGAAATAAAAGATGACTTTTGAGCCTATGTATCTAAATTTAGAATTTTTAGAACTTTTATAGCGGAAACAAAAATCTAATGCTAAACGTGTGTAGGAACCATTGGTTACAATCAAAATGAATGGTTGACATTAAGTTATAATTTCCCTCAACGACTTTGAATGTTATTTGTGGTCATTTCAATCAACACTTAACAACAAAAACAACATTGTTTCAACAGTACACAGCTACTTCAATTAAGTTGACAAAAGATTCCAGTAGTGATAGATTATTATTAACTGAAGTTCTATAGAGGGTTTTGATTATTTATACTTAAACAATAGTTATGATTGATCTAACCTTGCAATTACAAGTTACTCTACACGAATGCCAAAATATATTCAAAAATGCAACAAATACCAATTATACATGTGTTAACATATAATCAACAAATTATTAATATGTTAAAATTTGAACCATTAATATTAATTCTGATAAATATTGATATCATGTTATGAAATCATTACGTTGTAAAACATCCCAATTGCAAACTCATCTACATGTATTCACAAATCAAGATAATCACAAATTTAAAAACTTATCCAAAGCTGAAAGATTTTCTAAGCAATAAGGTACACTAAACTAATAATTCAAGCTACACTGACACAATGAATGCAACTATAATACGATGAAAACTTATAAGAAGATAAGTAATAATTGTGAATTGAAGTACCTTATCTTCTGCTCCATATGTTTGAAGAAAAATGTGATTAGTGTACTATAGTCTTAACTCAGACTTTGGGAGTATCTATTGACTAATGTTATTGTCTAAGTTTTATGAATGATCATATTCGTGTTTTCGTATCGCCTTTGCTATTCAACTGTCTTATCAAATTTTGTACGTAGTTAATGAGACTTTCATTGTGTGGTGCATTGATTTGTATTAATGCTAAATATAGTTTTTTTTAAAAAACATGCCAAATATAGTTGATAAATATGAAAAGTAAATATAATCTGTATATTCATATCAGTTAATTAAAACTTTATCAAAAAATTAGGTCAAATTGTAAGAATAAAACATGATAATAGTGTAGTTCTTGTCTAATAATGAATAAAATTTTATTTTATTACATATCTACATATTATATTAATATTTATTTTAAACATTTTTTAATATAATTAGAATAATAATAGTACTATTATGTGTTAAAAAATTAAGTAAAAAACCTTAAATTAAGTAGAATTTAAACATGCTCGAATAATTTTGGTGTCTACCTTCCACTATCAACTAAATTTTTTTCTTAAGAACATTATTTTAAATCATAAATTAAGTTTTGAAATAATCTCATAAACTCGATCTAAATCTGAAATTTTAAAGTTCGGACTTGGGTTCATAGTTTTAGTAAATCCCCTTAAGAAGACAATACCTGCTCATCCAAAGAACATGTGTAAGAAGTTAAATAGACTTAGCATGTGCACATACATAGAAAAGAGAAAATAAGGCTAAAAAACAAGGGGCATGCGTGGTGGCGGGCGGCCACATCTGTGGCGGTAAGCCAAAGCCAACTACTTCCTGGCTGCCTGCCTTTCAATATTTTGCCGCTTCTCACATTTTGATCTTTGGTTCATACAAAAGGCCATTTCTTCTTATCCAACCCGCTCTCTTTTTTACTTGTTTTTTTCTCCCTTATTTTCATTTCTTTATTTTACTACTTTTTATATGATTAATTTATTTAGGGTTATGCACTTTATTTTATGGCATTCAAAGTTTACACTTTTTCTGACGTCTTTATATAAAAAATATTGATTTTTTTTTCACCATTATAGTTTTTGTTTGGTTCTGTAAACTGCACAATTTTATAGAATACAATAAGTACTGCCATCAGTTATTGTGGGTCATTGGTATTTCCTCGTTTTCTTTTTAATACCACAGTTGTACTTTTATACATATACCGTAAAAAAACTCATATTGTGAAATAATTACTAATAACAACGTCAAAAATTAGACGTACCAGCTGACGGAAACGACTAAATCAAACAAAATTATTGTGTTATATATATATATATATATATATATATATATATATATATGTATAGTTGTTTTTTAAAAAGAAATCGAAAACTCATATTCCTTTATAATTTTTTTCTCTCTTAGTCTTCCATGCAGTGTTTTTGTTAGTCTTGACTCTTGAGTTTTTAGGGAGCAAAAATTTCAGCCATGATATTTGATAATATAAATTAAATTTCATTTGATTTTTTACCAATTGAATTCAGAGTACTGCTAATTTTATTAATAATTTGTTTTGGCATAAGGACAAGTAGGCAAACTAGTTGATAAGGGTCCTAATCAATATTTAAGAAAAAATATAAAAATATTCACCTACACAAAATTATAAAAACTAAAATTGAGATTTGAGGTGTATCCATCCACATAATTTGGAAATGGCTCCAAAAACGTTGGGGTTGATAAATAATTAGTAAATTAATATTATAAAATTTGAAAGTGGATCCACTAAATTGTAATTAATTATTTTGTTAATTAAGCTGTCTTCTGAGCAAGGACAGTGGGATTAATTGTTTTCTGACGTCGTTTCGGTGTACTAATTAAAATATTGCCAGTGACTAAATTAAAGCATATTCAAAAATTTACTACTGCTAATATACTTTGTTTTTGTAATATTGTGTTATTGGAATCATGTTGCGTGAAAATGAAAGTTAAGTATCTCAATGCAATTCTAACTCCATTATATACTCACTAGAGCTATATGGATGTTAACAAGATATTGAATTCATGCCAGCGACTTTGATAGGCCAACTTTAGTGATGGACACTTGAGTATTCTATAAGATTTGATGGTGAAAATTGGAATTGCACGATCTTATATATATTGATGGCACAATCCGACTCATATAAACATACACATCTTTTGAATTATATGTGAATCCTATCAATCAAAAGACCGAAAAATGGGAAAATATCCTGTCTTTTATATTTTCAACACTAATGTAGTATGCGTATATGGGAATATATATATATATATATATATATATATATATATATATATATATATATATATATATATATCACTTTAGTTTTGGATGCATGTTCTTGAAGAAAATATCATATACATTGGATTACTTTTTTTTCATAAATAGTCAAATACGTTGGATTACTTTTTTTTTCGTAAAAGGTCAAATTTGACAAGCAGCGTCTATTTATTATTCAAATATTATAACCATAATTTAATAGTTTGGGATATGATATTTTTCGAGCTTTGAAAAAATCTTCTTCAATCTAAACTCTTTTCTATTAGTTTGTGAAGTGTGAGGGCACAATTACGTGAATCAAGTAATAAATAAAGACAACAGATTGAAGCAAAAATGGAGAAATTGAATATTATTTGTATGAAACTGTGTATAATGAACACAACTAAATCAAGCCATGTGAAATAGTCGAAGATATTTGAGAAAATGCACACAAAAGCGAAAACAAAATAGATAAATTAATTGATTTTTTTATTTAATTTTGTACCATAATTCATAAAGTGTCCCTTGAGCAATGATAATGAGAGAACTTATAAAGGTAATTATATTTCAATAATTACAAGTGAAAGAACATACGGATTTTCCCATATAAAATTAAGTATGAAAAGAAGAAAAACCTAGTCATCTGCAATATTAAGTCGTATTGACTCAATTAGTAAAGTTATTGTTCATTTTATGTTTTTGTAAAGGATATTTTGTCTGACTTCAAATCATAAAAATGGTCGAAAATTACATGTGAAAATTACTATGAATCATCAAAGGAGAGGCGTAAAATACTTCAAATTAGATGAATAAAATATGTATTATTGTAAAAAAAAAAAGTTATATCGTTATTTCATCAGTGACATCACCATATTATTGCTTGCTTCTTCAAGAATCTAAATCTATATGTATTTGTCATATGCGATTACAATATATTTTTTCTTGACTTTTAGAAGCTATTTCAGCCAGCCAACCTATTTATATGTCTTTCCACTGCCAAAAAATTAAAATCAAGCGAGAAAGATATGTTACGCACTTAAAGATCCTAA